>JAJPUD010000730.1:272026-294210 GCA_023553655.1 Myrmecobius fasciatus | reverse complement strand
TAGGTCGAGCGAATATAATAAAGATGGCAATACTACCTAAACTAATCTATCTATTTAGTGCTATACCAATCAAACTCCCAAGAGATTATTTAACTGAACTAGAAAAAATAACAACAAAATTCATCTGGAAAAACAAAAGGTCAAGAATTTCAAGGGAATTAATGAAAAAAAATGCAAATGAGGGTGGCCTAGCTGCACCAGATCTAAAACTATATTATAAAGCAGTGGTCACCAAAACCATTTGGTACTGGATAAGAAATAGAGTAGTGGATCAGTGGAATAGGTTAGGTTCACAGAACAAAATACTCAATGACAATTGTAATCTAGTGTTTGATAAACCCAAAGACCCCAGTTTTGGGGATAAAAACTCACTATTTGACAAAAACTGCTGGGATCATTGGAAACTAGTCTGGAAGAAATTAGGCATTGACCCACACCTAACACCATATACCAAGATAAGGTCAAAATGGATTCATGATCTAGGCATAAAGAATGATATTATAAACAAATTAGAACAATGTAGGATAGTTTACCTCTCAGACCTGTGGAGGGGGAAGGAATTTGTGACCAAAGAAGAACTAGAGGTCATCATTAATCACAAAATAGATAAGTTTGACTATATCAAGTTAAAAAGTTTTTGTACAAACAAAATAAATGCAGACAAGATTAGAAGGGTAGCAGTAAACTGGGAAAATATTTTTACATCCAAAGGTTCTGATAAAGGCCTCATTTCTAAAATATATAGAGAATTGACTAAAATATATAAGAATTCAAGCCATTCTCCAATTGACAAATGGTCAAAAGATATGAACAGACAATTTTCAGACGAAGAAATTGAAACTATTTCCGGTCACATGAAAAAGTGCTCCAAGTCACTATTGATCAGAGAAATGCAAATTAAGACAACTCTGAGATACCACTACACACCTGTCAGATTGGCTAAAATGACAGGAAATGATAGTGATAACTGTTGGAGGGGATGTGGGAAAACTGGGACACTGATACATTGTTGGTGGAACTGTGAACGGATCCAACCATTCTGGAGAGCAATTTGGAGCTATGCTCAAAAAGTTATCAAACAGTGCATACCCTTTGACCCAGCAGTGTTTCTACTGGGCCTATATCCCAAAGAGATTTTAAAGGAGGGAAAGGGACCCACATGTGCAAAAATGTTTATGGCAGCCCTTTTTGTAGTGGCAAGAAACTGGAAATTGAAAAGATGCCCATCAATTGGAGAATGGCTGAATAAATTATGGTATATGAATGTTATGGAATATTACTGTTCTGTAAGAAATGACCAACAGGAGGATTTCAGAGAGGATTGGAGAGACTTGCATGAACTGATGCTGAGTGAAATCAGCAGAACCAGGAGAACATTATACACAGCAACAAGACTATACGATGATCAATTTTGATGGACATGGTTCTCTTCAACAATGATGTGATTCAAACCAGTTGTTCTGCGATGAAGATAGTCATATACATCCAGAGAGAGAGGCCTATGGGAACTGAGAGTGAACCACAACACAGCATTTTAACGCTTTCTGTGAATATTTCCATGCATTTTGTTTTCCTTCTTAGGTTGTTTTTTTCTTCTTCTCTTTCTAGATCTGATGTTTCTTGTGCAGTAAGATAACTGTGTAGATATGTATACATGTATTGTAATTGTCATATAATTTATCCTATTTAGCATGTATTAGATTACCTGTCATCTAGGGGTGGGGGGTAGGGGGAAGGAAAGGAAAAGCTTGGGAAAAAAAAAAGTTTTTTTGCAAAGGTCAATGTTGAAAAGTCACTCATATGTTTTATAAATAAAAAGCTTTATAAAAAAAAAAAAACAAGATACTCATATAATCTACAGCAAGGCTATGTCAAAATAACATCATCATTATCTAAATCAACATTTCCCAGTCTGTGCTTAATGTTCCATCTGCTGAGACTCAGAATTCCATGAAAAAACAATGGCAGTATCAGTCACGTTTTCTTCATTAACATATTAAATGTGCAATTAAATATGTGTATTGGTATCAAGCATTACATGTGGAACTTGATGAGTGTTTTGTTTTTTAGTGAAAAAAATTTATTTTGCTACTAAATTGGCCCAAACTACCCTGGGCATATGCTATGCTCACAGATTTCCCTGATCAGAATTTGTGTGTTCCTTTAATTTATTAACAAGCCAAAAAGCATTCCATGGTTGAATTGGATTAGGAAATGTTGACCTAGATAAACACAGATCTGAACTTGTCACTTCCATATTCAAAATTGTTTATAGCCTCCCTTATAGTTAAAATATGAAATACTTATCTTGATGTTGAATAGTCTTCAAAATCCAATTCTCATTTATCTTTAAAAAAAATTAATTGGATAAGGAACATAAAGTATGTATACCTATCCATGCAATGCTTAGCATCATTTATATACCAAATTCCAGAAATGTAAATTATTCCAAGTAACTATTTCATTTCACTTCTGAAATACTTGTGATCAATTCCACTTCATGATATGCATCTCAGTTTATTTAACTACATGGACTGTTTTCAGATCTAGTGGGGGGGGGGGGAAGTTGTCCTGCAGGAAAGATACTTAAAAGTTTTACCAAACTCCCAAAAGTTATAGCCAGCTCATTCTCATGCCCAAATTTTTGAGTGTTTTAATTTTATTAGAGGATTTATTTATTTATTCTGCGTTGGTCATCTTTTTATGTTACTAAAATTCGTGGTATATGTATTTTGAGAAAATAGTTGAAAGTGTTTGTTTTCTTTCCTTCTCAGAAGTAATAATGGCAATGATACATTTTTATTTAATTTTAAGAGCAAGTCTGGCTTAGTAAGTAGAATGGAGTCAGGAAGATTAAGCGGATTTAAATCTCACTTCTGACATTTCCTAGATCTGCTTATACTGGACAAGTCACTATCTTTTCTATCAAGTCCCTGTGACTTATCTGCTGTTACGTTCTGCTTAAGGTCGTATTGTCTCCTAATCTTGAAGCACCTTTCAAATGTGGCTTAAGCTTTGCAGGTTTTCCCGAGTTATATAGGGATGATCCTCCATAGGGAAAATGAAGTACAGTATGGCATTAAGACAGATTATAGTGTAAATAATTGGCTTAGCCTTTAGATATGTGCACTGTATTTCTTCCTCTGAATAATTTTGAATATCAGTGTTAAGCAAATAATTTTTTAATAATAGCTTTTTATTTTCAAAATATATGCAAAGGTAGTTTTTTAATTTTTTATTTTTTATTAAAGCTTTTTATTTGCATAACATATGTATGGGTAGTTCTTCAACACTGACCCTTACAAAGTTTTCCATAACAAATTTTCCCCTAGTCCCCACCCCTCCCCTAGATGGCAGGAAGTCCACTACATATTAATTATATTAAAATATTTGACAAGTCGAATGTATGTATACATATTTCCACACTTATCTTGCTGTGCAAGAACAATCATATCCATATAAACAAAAAAATATCTGAAAAAGGGAACCCAATGCAAGTAAACATTGATAGAGAGCATGAAAATGTTATGTTGTAGTCCATATCACATATTCCTCTCTCTGGGTGTATATAGCCTTCTTTACTGAACAATTGGAACTGGTTTGAAACATTTCCTTGTTGAAGAGAGCCATGTCCATCAGAATTGATCATCATATAGTATTGTTGTTGCCATGTATAATGATCTCCTGGTTATGCTCATTTCACTCAGCTTCAGTTCATGCAAGTCCCTCCAGGCCTCTCTGAAATTGTCCTGCTGGTCATTTGTTATAGAACAATAATATTCCATAACATTCATATACCATAATTTATTCAGCCACTCTCTAATTGATGGTAAGCAAATAATTTTTGCAGAAAAAAAGAGAAATAGTTATATTCTTTTTTTCAACCACATGTAGTGTTTTATATATGATAAGTATTAGACTTAGATTTACACAAATTTGGGTTTGAATCTCCTTTCTGTGTGATAATAACTGTGTGACCAGGCAAAGTCACAATACACCAAGATTGTTTTTTCTGTTTTTTTCATCTGTAAAATGGGGATAATAATGTCTGAAATACTAGCTTCTTAGTGTTAAACTCAGATGAGGTAATCTATATCATTTTCAAATTTTGAAATACTATATAAACATCAGCTATTACTGTTGTTATTTTGAAGCCAGAATTTTATTAATTAATAAATGTTTTGTTAATTAATATTTTATTTATTGATTTTTAATATTAAATCCCAAATTGAAAGTTGAATTAATTCACATTGATCCTACCTAGCTAATAATGTCTGAATCTGCACCAATATTCAGTGAAAGGTGTTTAAGCCAAAGGAAGAAAAGGAAATTAGCATCAATATTCTTAATCCTGAGTGGTAGATGCTCTTATAACCAGTAGGGGGAAAAATATTTCTTAAAAATAATCAACTTTTACCAAACTCATGAATATATATTTTAAGGGATGAGCATGTACCAGAATTTGGTCTTGTTGATCAGTATTTGTGTTAGAAACACCCATTCAACCTGGGAAAGTCTCATGTAGAAATCCATGAGCTGGATGCACTTAACTGTGTGACTGTCCTTGATTGATGTCTTCTGGTTGTCACAATGAGATCGAAAATGGTTTCTCAGATTTTCTTTGATGTTCAAAGGCAGAAATATATTTTGCACCTTTTGGAGCCTCATGCAGCTGCGGGTGAAGAAGTTGACAGCTCGTGGGAGAACTAATTAGAGCTAATTATAATTTGATTGACCTGCTTTGGCTCTCGAACATCTATCCAAGATTTCTTTTGCAAGATGGGGATTTAATTTCTTCATAGAAATCAAAGTAAAACTTTTAATTCCTTGACTTTATGTATGTATATTGATGTATAATATGATAAAGAAAATTTGTCTCTGAGGAAGTCCTACACAATGCATTTAAATCTGTGATTTGTTTTCAAACAAATGTTAGTAGTTCACATTACTTCATAGAGTATAGAATGCTTTTTTCTTTTTCTTTTCTTTTTTTATAGCATTCATTTTTAATGAACAAGTTATACATAGTAGAGACTCACTTGTTCGTTATTTTTCTTTTAGTTCTTAAAATTTTATAGGATTTTTGAATTCCATGCTTCCCAAGACAGAAAGCAATCTGACATAGGTTACACAGGTGTAATCATATTAAACATATTTCTACATTAGTTAGGTTGTGAAAGAATCAGAACAAAAGGAAAAATAATAAGAAAGAAAAAAGGAAGTAAAAACAGTAAGCTGTGATCTTCATTCAGGTTCTTTAGTTCATTTTCTGAATGTAGATAGGATTTCCCATCATGAGTCTTTTGGAATTATCTTGGATCATTGTGTTGCTGAGAAGAGCTAAGTCTCTCAAATTTGATAATCATGCACAATTGCTGTTACTTTGTACAATGTTCCCTTGCTTCTTTTCCCTTCACTCAGCATCATTTTGTGTAAATCTTTTAGGTTTTTCTGAGATCTCTCTACTCATCCTTTCTTATAGAACAATAGTATTCCATTACATTCATTTGTCACAGTTTGTTGAGCCATTCTTGAATTGATGGGTGTCCCCTCAATTTCCAATTCTTTACCACCACAGAGAGAGCTGCTGTAAACATTTTTGTACGTGTGGGTCCCTTTCCCTTTTTTAGTGATCTCTTTAGATACAGACCTAATAGTAGTATTCCTATAGAATGTTACTTTTTTTGTTTTGTTTTTGGAGTGGTTTATAACAAAACACTTTTGAGGAGGGGTAGGGTAAAAGGAGAGAGAGAATAGAATAAATGGGGGGAAATATAATTAGCAATAGTAATTGTAAAAAGAATTTTGAAGCAAGTTTCTTTGATAAGGGTTCATTTCTCAAATATAGAGAAAATTGAGTCAAATTTATTTAAAAAAATCATGCCTTAGTTGATAAATGATCAAAAGATATGATCTGTACCCAAAGGGCAATATATTCATACATATCCTTTGATCTAACAATTCTACTACTAGGCACAAATCCCCAAAGAGATTTTTTTTAAAAGGGAAAAGGAGCTATATGTACAAAAATATTTATAACAGCTCTCTTCTCAGGGCAAATAATTAGAAATCAAGGAGATGCCTATCTAATGGCTGAAAAAAATTATGGTATGTGATTATGATGGAATGTTATTGTTCAATGAGAAATGATGAGCAGGATGCTCTCAGAAAAAAACCTGGAAAGTTCTCCATGAACTCAAACAAAGTAAAATGCACTGTATACAAATAATAGCAATGTTCTAGGATAATCAGCTGTGAATGACTTTGCTATTTTCAGCTGTACAGTGATCCACAACTATTCTGAAGGACGTATGATGAAAAATCCTATCCATACCCAGAGAAGGAACTGATTGTATCTAAACTCTCTCTCTCTCTCTCTCTCTCTCTCTCTCTCTCTCTCTCTCTCTCTCTCTGTGTGTGTGTGTGTGTGTGTGTGTGTGTGTGTGTGTGTCTCTGTCTCTCTCTCTTTCTCTCTTATTTTTCTTGAGGGTTTTTTTTCCCTTAGGGTGGGAAATCTGTGTTTTCTTTCACAACATGGCTTTTATGGAAATGTTTTGTATAATTTCACATGTGGTTTCTCTTTTTTTTTCCCTGAGGCAGTTGGGGTTAAGTGACTTGCCCAGGATCACACAGCTAGGAAGTGTTAAGTGTCTGAGATCACATTTGAACTCAGGTCATCCTGACTTTAGGGCTGGTTCTTTATCCAGTGTGCCACCTAGCTGCCCCTTACATGTGGTTTCTTAATGGGAGCTGATGATGCAGATAAAGGAAAAAATATGGAATTCAGAAGTTTTAAAAATAAATGTAAAAAATTGTTTTAAATGTAACTATGGAAAAACAAATCAAAAATTAAAAGTAAAAAAAAGAAATTGTAAATATATCAGTAAATTTCTTAAAGAATGTTTTTTTCTATAATTTTGTGAGATAGGTTTTTAAAAAATTAGTCAAGGTATATGTTTGTTAGTCTAGACATATATAATTTTACCGTTGTAGGTTATTTTGTATAAGCAAATTTCTATTGCTATAGATGGGCAGTTGTTGTTTGGCTGAGAGTGACCTTGAGTGGAGAGAGTTAGAGAAAACTCTTAACTCTAGAGGAGACATGTCCAAATCACACAACCATTACATTCAATTCACAGGTATAATTCATAGATGATAGATGAAAAGAACCTAAGATTTCATTTAATCCAACTCTTCATACTTTTTTTTTTCACTATGCATGTACTTTCTTTTTTACTTCAAATAAGCAACAGAATTTGTGAAGATCAAATAATCAACATTTATATAGTTCTTAAAAGTTTACAATATGCTTGACATTAGACTATATCATTTTAACCTCCTTAAAACAACCTTGTGGAGGTAGATCTTATTATTATGCCCATTTTATAGATGAGAAAACTGAGTGTTAGAGGCTTCTACATCAAAAAGTAATATTGTGTTTATTTCTTCTTTGAATTTTTTACATTTTTTTCATAACTCCAAATATTGGCTTAATTCTATTAATTATCCTAGTGTGAGAGTTCACATTTACATTGTGAAATCAAGAAGAAGACAAGCATTCATTAAACACTTATTATATGTCAGGCAGTGTGCTAATATTGTCATTTATGGTTACACCAAATACCATGGAAAGAACTTTTTACTTCTGAATTCTGAATTCATTTTGATTATTTTCTAATAAAGCCTGACACAGTAAATGCTTAGTAAATATTTGGGATATTCTGAAAAGGAATATTCATTTGTTAGTCATTCAGATAAAATGAAGGCCTACTATAATTCATATAATATTAGATCCTAACAAAGAGATTTTTCCCAAGAATCCTAATTGCTGAATAGATAGAAATTAGACTTGAAAAAAAAATATATATATGTACACACACACACACACACACACATATATATATTAGCTACTACCATTTAACTTTTAAAAAAGAAATCAGTTATCCAGTCCTTTTTTAAAATCAAATATTAATAGCTCAACATCCTATTGAAATTTGACAAAGACCTTTCCTCTAAACAACTTGTGAAGTAGGTAGTTTGTTTTATTATCTGATGCTGCTTTTTCATGTAAAAAATCATAGAAACCCTGAAATCATAATTCTAGAATTTCATAATATTTGCGCTTGAAGGGATCTTGAAGATCATCATCTCTAACCCGCTCCTTTGACAAAAGAAACTGAGGTCTATAGAGTAGAGAAGATATACTATAAAGGTCACATAGTAAGTATGTTAGTGGTATAGACAATACAGATAATAGATATAAAAATGCAAATAATAATACAAGGTGAATTCCCTGTCACATCCCCCCAAGAGAAGTTCTCAAGCTCAATATATTATATCATGAAATTTTGAAAGGGCTTTCTTCTTTTTTTTTTTCCTCCTGTTTTGTTTTGTTTTGGTTTTTTTAACCTTTATTTTCAACCAGCATATTGCTGGCCATTATCCTGCCCAGGTGGAAGAATATAGTGGCAGCTTTTCAGAAAGAAGGGCTAATATAAATTATATTTGAAGATCCTCCTGCCTCCTGCCTCCTTAGCAACTTCAATTACTAAAGACCCAGAAAAGAAGGGTCTTGTCAAGGGTAGATGCCATCCAGTGAATTGTGTCAGAAATACAGTTTTTATCAGCAGAAATGACACTGAACACAACATGACTAATATGGAAATGTTTTACATGATTTTACACATACATTTAATATGTTAAGTATTAATAAATGCACATATATATTAATATTTATATATGTTCTAGAATAAAATTTCTTGCTATTTTAGGGAGGGAGAAAAAGAAGGAGAAGATTTGGAGATCAAAAAAAAATTTTAAGTGATTGGAAGAAAATAAAATATTATTTTAAAGAGAAAAGGAAAGAAATAACACTGAAAAAATACCATCTGCTTTGCCACTTTCACCTAAGAAAAACTGAACCTTTGCTCTGGATTACAGCTGAAACCTCCTATTTAAAATGTCTCTCTTATTAGAATGTGAGCTTCTAAAGTACAGGTACTATCTTACTTTTTATGTCACTTTCCCCAAGGACTTAGCAGAGTATTTTTGTACATAATTAAGTGCTAAATAAATGCTTTTTTTATTCTTTCATTCATTAATAGAAAAGCACTGTAGTCAAGACATCTGTGTTCAAGATCTGATTCTGCCACTGAGTGACCTAGGAAAATCCCTTCTCTCTAGAAGTTGCATCATCTCTAAAATAAAGGGTTTATTCCTGGAATTCTGTCTACTTGTGACATTAAGTAAAGCTAGAAAGTGGTGCACAGCCAAATTACACCTTGAGAAGCAGGCAAATGAGTAGTACTCTGGCTCAATATAGAGTTTTAGGACAGCTAATTTGATGGCCTGTTGCAAGGTACCTTTTATTTAAAAGGTGGGAGTAAAAAGACTAGAAGTATAAAGACCAGCTGGGAGATTATTTATTTGTCTAGCCATAAAAGGGATTATAATAGATATGGAAAGGGAGAAATTAATGTGTAAAGTATAAATAATAATCTGGTCTTGGTGCTTATGTGAATACCAGAAGGAAGGAAGAGGAAAAAATTAACATATTTTGTGAATTTATGGTGGTTGGGTTGATTTGTTCTTTTTTTTTTTTTTTTTCCAAATCCAACTCGATTCAAGAGACTTATTTTGAGTGCTAATACCAACAAAAGCCTTTGCGATACTCCCTTGAATAGTACATTATGCTTAGAAGCAACATCAATAAATCAAATTCTCCAACTTAAGGAAATAGTGTAGAACTTGCTTTCAAACCTCTTCCCATACACATCATTTCCCACCAGTTTCTACCTTTACGTATACTGATGTGGTTTGGACTTTTAAGGGTTGTTCAATGAATGGGTGTAGGAAATTGATAAGAAAACTGTATTTTGAGAGTTGGTAGCATATGCTGAACTGTACAGACACATGAGTATCTTCTTTTTAATCAGCCTCCTTCTCTGTTCTAAAATGAACATTCTGAAGGATTTACTGATGAAAACCACTAAGGTTTGTGGTACAAATGTGCAGAACTAATTACAAATGTGTAACTGCAAAATTCATGCTTTTTCCTTCTCCTTCAGGGAACTGTTATGCCTCAGAAGTTGAGAACAATGGGCACTGTGCACATCTGGTTCCTACTGTGGACGAGGCTGGTGTGTCCATTATCTTGACAAGCAGCATCCCTGGAGTTGTTTTGTTTTGTTTGTTTTAATATTTACAGAGTTTTCAGGGCAAAAAGGAACCTTAAAGATAATGTAGTCTAATGCTGTCATTTTACTGATAAGGATTCCTTTTTACTTGTGTGAAGTGCCTTTTCTTTGGCTTTAGACATTTCAACTCTCTGAGCTTTAGTTATTCATTTATAAAGGAGCTCCACCAGAGCTGTGTCCCTCTATGCCCAAAGGGCTATAAAACTACATATTCTTTCATCCAGCAGTCTCACTACTGGGTCTGTATCCCAAAGAGATCATAAGAAAGGAGAAAATATGCAAAAATATTTGCAGCAGCTCTTTTTTGTAGTGACAAGAAATGGAAACTGAGTGGATGCCTATCAGTTGGTGAATGGCTGAATAAGTTATGGTTTATGAGTGTTATAGAATATTATTGTTCTATAAGAAATGATGAGCAGGCTAATTTCAAAAATTAGAGAAGCCTGGAAAGACTTACATGAACTGATGCTGAGTGAAATGAGCAGAACCAGGAGAACATTGGAAACAGTAACAAGATCATTTGATGATCAACTGTAATGGACTTGGCTCTTTACAACAATGTGGTGATTCAAAACTATTCTAATAGACTTAGGATGGAAAATGCTATCTGCATCCAGAGAGAGAACTATGGAGGCTGGATGTTGATTGAAGCATAATATTTTCCTTCTTGTTTGTTTGTTTTTGTTTTTCTCATGTTTTTTTTTCCTCTTTTTGGTTTGATTTTTCTTGCACAATATGACAAATTTGGAAATATGTTTTAAAAAATAGCACATATTTAACCTCTATCAGATTTCTTATTGTCTAGGGGAGGGAGAAGGTGAGAGAGGGAGGAAGGAAGAAAAACTTGGGATACAGAGTTTTATGAAAATGAATGTTGAAAACTCTCTATATTTATTTGGAAAAACAAAATACTATTGAGAAAGAAAACAAAAAGATCTGTGTTCCTTCACAACTCTAAATCTTTGATCCTACTATAACACTCACATTTAATATGCAGTATTTCCTAGATTGAACTAGGTTAGCTGAGTCTACTTCCTCTGATCTATTTATCCAGCCCTAATCTCTTTCTTTGGCTCTGGTCTCACATCACCAACTATCTATTGAACATCTCAGATTAGATGTCTTTATACATTTTGAACTGTATATGTCCAAGACCAAATGCATGAACGTTCCTATTTCTGTCAAGGGGAACATCATCCTCCTAGTCATTCAGGATTGCAATCTGGGTGTCATCCTCATGTCTTCACTCACTCCTACAGATCCATTCTCTTGCTAAGTCCTGTCATTTCTACCTTTGCAACATCTTTTGCATACATCCCCTTCTCTCTACTCACACAGCTGTCACTCTGATGCAAGCTCTATCCTATCATGCTCAGAATACTGCAGTATTCTGTGGGTTGGTCGAACTGTCTCAACTATCTCTTATCCAATCCATCTTCCACTCATTTGCTTGAAGTGATCTAATGAACCATGTCACTTCCCTACCCAGTAAAGTCCATTCACTCCGTAATATCTCTAGGATCATTTTTATTTTAATTTTCTGCCTTTTAAAGCTCTCTATAGCCTATCCCCATCGTACTTTTCCAGTCCTCTTACTCTTTAAATTTCCACATAACCTGTGATCCAGAGACATTGATATTCTTCCCACACAACACTCCATCTCCCATGCTTAGAATATTCTCCTTCTTTTCTACTTTCCTGGCTTCCCTATTATACTTCAAAACTTAAATTAAATCCCACTTTCTATAGATAACTTGGTCTCTCCATGTGCTCTAGTGCCTTCTCTCTGAGATTCCTCCCTCCCCCCCCCCGATACCCTTTTTATATCTTATTTATACATAATTGATTGCATATTGTCCCTCCATTAGAATGTGAGTTCTGTGAAGGCAGGGACTGTGTTTTTATCTTTCTCTGCATTCCTGATATTTGCTATAGAAAGTACTTAATAAATGCTTACTGACTCGCTGAGTACATTTTTTCCCTTTTGAATAGTATTTTGTTTTTTCCAATTATATGTAAAGATAATTTTTAATATTCAATTTTTTATAAAATTCTAAGTTCTAAATTTTCTTTCCTTTCCTAAGACAGCAAGCAATTTGACATAAGATATATGTAATCATATGAAATATATTTCCATGTTTGGTTAAATGATAAAGAAGTTGCTAAATTGCTTTAGTAGAAGTTTCTCACCAGAACTTCCTTATTCAAAAGAAATACTAGGTCCAATTAAAAAAAAAAAAGCCCTTTATTTTAAGAGTCAAAATATGAAATCTAGTTCTTTTTGCTCCCACATTCAGACCACTTTTGACTATATCATGCTGTTTTGACAAAAAATATATAGCCAGTGTACACCACTTTACATCCTAAAGCAGTATGACAGAGAAGTTATTAGCCTGAAATTTTTGTTGGTCTAAATCATTTTTTTCTTATTACTAACTCAGCTTTCCCATAATCTTGTATCTGAAATAAGCAAGTAGCACTCTTTCATTTTACAAAAAGAAAAAACTGAGTCATGGAATGATTGATATATTGTTTCCTCATAGGAGATCAGCAAGATTATAATAAATTCAAGGTCTATAGTATGTTTTTAACTAGTAGACTTTTCTACTTAGTGCTTTTTTAAAGTAGTCATATAGTTTTGTTTTGTTTTTGTTTTTTTGCTTTATACCTTTTCATGCAGAGCAGATAAGTGGTGCAATAAGCTGAAAATACGACCTGGGGTCAGAAAGACCCAACTTCAAGTTTATCTTCAGACACTTAGTAGCTATGTGACCCTGGAGGAGTCATTTAATTCCTGCCTGCTTCAGTTTCCCCCAACTTTAAATTGGGGAACATAATAGCACCTCCCTCCTAGGGATATTGTGAGAGTCAAATGAGATAGTTATTGTTTTTTTTTTTATTAAAGCTTTTTTTTTGCATAACATATGTATGGGTAGTTCTTCAACATTGACCCTTACAAAGCTTTCCGTTACAAATTTTCCCCCTAGTCCCCTCCCCTCCCCTAGATGGCAGGAAGTCCACTACATGTTAATTATATTAAAATACTTGACAAGTCGAATATATGTATACATATTTCCATACTTACCTTGCTGTGCAAGAACAATCATATCTACATGAACAAAAAATATCTAAAAAAGGAAACCAATGCAAACAAACATTGATAGAGAGCATGAAAATATCATGTTGCAGTCCACATCTCATATCCCTCTCTCTGGGTGTATATGGCCTTCTTTACTGAACAATTGAACAGTTTGAAACATTTCATTGTTGAAGAGAGCTATGTCCATCAGAATTGATCATCATATAATCTTGTTGTTGCTGTGTATAATGATCTCCTGGTTCTTCTCATTTTGCTCAGCATCAATCCATGCAAGTCTCTCTAGGCCTCTCTGAAATCATCCTGCTGGTCGTTTCTTACAGAACAATAATATTTCATAACATTCATATACCATAATTTATTCAGCCATTCTCCAATTGATGGGTATTCATTCAGTTTCCAGTTTCTAGCCACTACAAAAAGGGCTGCCACAAACATTTTTGCACATATGGGACCCTTTCCTTCCTTTAAGATCTCTTTGGGATATAAGCCCAATAGAAACACTGCTGGGTCAAAGGGTATGCACAGTTTCATAGCTTTTTGAGCATAGTAAATGAGATAGTTTGTAAAGCACCTTGCAAAACCTTAATGTAAATGAATTAAACTCTACTTTAATATGGAAAAAGAGGTGTAGTATTAGTGAATTGACAATATATGTACCTTGGTAAGAATTCAGGCTCACAATAAATACTTGTAAACTTCTGAATGTCATTATATATTTAAGATAATTTACAATTATTTGTTAGGAACAAGCTAGGTTGCACAGTAAATAGCATGCTAGCCTTGAAATTAAGAAAACTCTTCTTGATTTCAAATCCAGCCTCCGACACTTCTGAGCTGTGTGACCCTGCCTGAATCACTTAACCTTCTGCCACAGTTTCCTCATCTGTAAAATGAACTGGAAAAGGAAATGGCAAATCTCTCTAGTATCTTTGCCAAGAAAACCTCAAATAAGGTCATAAAGAAAGGTCAAAAAAGGTCCAACAGTGACTGAAATGACTGCACAACAAAACCTGAAGAAAGAGGGAAAGAGAGGATACAGTGTATTTGTATTATATTGCTTTTCTAAATCAAACACATACTGTCATCTTTTATTCATGGTCTCTTCCCAGAGTCATTGTTTCCATGTAGCAATCTTTTAATTGGCCATTTGGTGGGAATTGGACTAGAACTTTGCTAAGGGGTTACATTTGCCAAGTTGACATTTATGCATCTACCAAATAGTATCAATTTATTCTGCTTGAAAAACTCTGATTTTTTTTCTCTCCAACTACTTTTTACAGGATATTAAACTTCTAGCTACATTTAATCTATAACTAATATTCTTTAAGGAAATATAAACATTTTTAAAAGGAAATGAGAGTTGTATAGTATTATTTTGTCTTTGTTGTTTTCAGTTCTAGTATTTTCTCTTTTTTATGCTTCAGATATTTTCTGATGTTCACCTCCTCCCAGCAATCCACCCTTCTAATAGAGAAAAACAGTAAAACAAACCTAGCTTACAAAATTACTGTGTCATATAGCACCATTATACTCATGTACATTCAGATATATGCAAAAAAAAGACAAGATTGGATATGGCTGAGTTCAGCTACACTGTAATGTTATTCATGTTTACATTATTGTTGTTCTATTTTTTATTTCTTCTTGTTCTACTTCACTATGCATCAGTTTGTTAAATCTTCCCATATCTTTCCTAATCTCTCCTCTTTACCATCTCTTAATGCAACATTGTATTCCATATATACCAAAATTCGTTTAGCCATTGCTTATTTCATGGATACCTATTTTGCTTCTCATGTTTTGGAATGCAAAAATTGTTACTAGCAATATATAAGATTTTTATGTATGCCTTTGATAATATTTTTCAATATCATCAAATGGGATAATATTTGTTAAATACTTAGCACGGTGTCTGGCACATAAGAGACGGTTAAAAATGTTTTTTTCCTACCTCTTTTGAAAACTGTTGGATATACTCCCAATAGTGAAATTGCTTGATAAGAAAAGTTTAGCAATTTCTTACATAATTCCAAATTATTTTCCACAGTGATTGTATCAATCTATACCTTTACCAACAGTGTAACAGTGTGCATAGATCTTCCAACATTAATTTCCTATTATCATATATTATCACTTTTATAAGTGTTATTAATCTGAGGCAAAGCTTAATGATTATTTTCATTTGCATTTCTCATTATTAGTGATTAGGAGCTTATTTCATGTAGTTGTTAATGGTTTACATTTCTTCTTTTGAAAATTATTCATTTCTTGAGCAGAACCAGATCATTATACACGGCAACAACAATATTATATGATGATCAATTCTGATGGACATGGCTCTCTTCAAGAAATGTTTCAAACGAGTTCCAATTGTTCAGTGAAGAAAGCCATATACACCCAGAGAGAGGGATGTGAAATGTGGACCACAACATAACATTTTCATGCTCTCTATTGATGTTTGCTTGCATTGTGTTTCCTTTCTCTGATTTTTCTTTCTTATAGATACGATTTTTCTTGCACAAAAATGATAAGTGTGGAAATATGTATACATATATTCAATTTGTCAAGTAGTTTAACATAATTAACATGTAGTGGATATCCTGCCACCTAGGGGAGGGGTGGGGAGTAGGGGGGAAAAAATTTGTAACAGAAAGCTTTGTAAGGGTTAATGTTGAAGAATTACCCATACATATGTTTTGCAAATAAAAAGTTTTAATTAAAAAAAAAGAAAATTATTCATTTCTTGCATGACATTAATTTGAAGGAAACAGATTATCAAATATCAAATCATTGGCTATTTTTATCATAAAATATTCCATATTCTTCCCCCTTCAAATTCCACAAATATTTGTAGTCCAGTTATAGAAAGTAGTAGGTGTACCATGGGATTAGAACACCATTAAAAGATGTTGAATATATTACATTATCTAGTCCAAAATTCTAACAAGCATAAACAGAACAGAACAAGACTTATATTATCATCTAGAAACATTTGTTGAATATTTACTGCCTTAGGAGTTAATACCCTATTGCTTCTTGCTAGCATATTCTACACTGCCATATGAACCTTCTCCAAACACTATTGTGCGTTAGTTATTATTCCCCAAATCCAGCAATGGTTAGAGGTTTGTCTTCATCTACAGAATAAAGTCAACTCCCCTCATTCTAATACTCAAAATTGTTCACCCATCTCTCCAAATTTATCTCCCAACATTTCTATATGTGAACTGCCCAATTTGGTCTGCAGTGCTCTATTCAACATTCACGTATTAATTATTGAGTTCTGCCTCCCTGACTTTGTGCAGACCCTCTCCTGCTTGGAATTTCCCATGCCTTCCTCTTCATTTATCTAAGCCTCCCCTTTCTTTAAAGATAGTCTCATATGGGGGGCAGCTAGGTAGCACAGTGGTTAGAGCACCAGCCCTGAAGTCAGGAGGACCTGAGTTCAAATCTTTAACATTTCCTGTCTGTGTGACCCTGGGCAAGTTATTTAACTCCAATTGCCTCAAGGGAAAAAAAAAATCTCAAATCTTTTCCTCTTTCATGAAATCTTTCTCAGTGCCCTAGTCTTAGGTGAGCTCTTCCTACCATGAATTTTAGAATACTTATTGTATGTACTACCTGCTTTGGCATTTAATATTTGCTGGCTTGTTTTATGATTTATATCTTAGTCTGTCTTATTTCCTCAGCTAAACTACAGTCTCCTTAAAGATAGAGATCATGTCATACCTCCTTGAACCTAGTATCTAGCATAGTTTCCTAGCTATACTCAGAACTTGATAAATATTCATGGATGATAATATAATTCTATTGGAAGCTAACTCATAAGAATTTGTTCACCAGTGCTTCTATAATTCCTTGTTGCTTTTGTTTTATGCTGGAGAATCTTATTTGGAATTACAAGTTGTTATTCACTCATTTCAATTGTGGTCAATTCTTTGTGACTCCATTTGCAATTTTCTTGGCAAAGAAACTGGACCAGTTTGCCATTTACTTCTTCACTTCATTTTACAGATGAGAAAACTGAGGCAAACAGTTAAATGACTTTTCCAGAGTTACTCTATCCAATGTGCCACCTAGCTGCCCTTTGTTGCTACAAAATTTGGCATCAAATTCTAGCTCCTCTACATAATAACTATGGGATCCTAGACGTCACTTTATTTCTCTTGATTTCAGTGTCCTCCATGTATAAAATGAAGGTTTGGAATAAGTAAACCCAAAAGATCCATCTAGCACTGGATCTTATGCTATAATAACTTTCAAAAAAATGAAGATAGGTATATTCAAAATATAAATCTAGATAATCATGTGTATTTTATCCCACCTTCTCCAACTGAATCCCCACTTATCATATCAGTCTCTAATTTTCACTTTTTCCTTATCTCCCATTTTATTCCTTACTATATTCAAAAATGACCAAATCTCTTCCTTTCCTTTTGAAAAAAAAAAAAAAAACTTCATTAAACCCTTTAAGTTATTGTTCTTTCTCTTTCCTCCATTTTTCAGCCAAATTGCTAGGGGGAAAAACTGTCTAAAGTCAACAAATCTATAAAAATTTATTAAGCACCTACTCTGTATTAGGAAATAGGCTAAGCACTAGAGATTTTTTTTAAAGGCAAAAAAAAGGCCTCTACCCTTAAGGAGCTCACAGTCTAATGGGGAAGACAGGATGCAAACAACAATGTACAGATAAGATATGAATAGGATAAATTGAAAATGATCAACAGATATACTCGCTTTAAGAGATCTGAAAAGTCCTCTTGTTTTTTTGTTTTTTAATATTTTTATTTTCCCCAATTATATGGAAAACAGTTGTTTTACATTTGTTTTTAAAACTTGCCAGATTCTCTTTCTTCCTCCTCATCATTGAGAAGGCACATGTGAAGGTATGTAAAACATTTCCATTAAAAGTCATGTTATGAAAGAAAATATAAATCTCCACCCCCCCAAAAAAAAGCCCTGAAGAAAAAAATTTTTAAAGGGGGGTTTGCTTCAATCTGTATTAAGACACAATCAGTTCTTTGTCTAGGTATTGATACTATTTTTCATCATAAGTCCTTCAGAGTAGTCTTGGATCATTATAATTCTGAGAATAGCAAAGTCATTCACCACTCATCATCCCACAACATTCCTTTTACTTTATACACAGTACATTTCACTTTACTTGAGTTTTTGGAGGACTTTCCAGGTTTTTCTGAGATCATCCTGCTCATCATTTCCCTTAGAACAATAATATTCCCTCATCATCACATACCACAATTTATTTAGCCATCCCCCAATTTATGGGCATCCCCTCAATTTCCA
The DNA here is from genome assembly GCA_023553655.1 of Myrmecobius fasciatus. Taxonomy (NCBI): domain Eukaryota; kingdom Metazoa; phylum Chordata; class Mammalia; order Dasyuromorphia; family Myrmecobiidae; genus Myrmecobius; species Myrmecobius fasciatus. Next base: position 275,610 of record JAJPUD010000730.1, on the reverse strand, counting down.
AATCTTTGCCTTGAGAAAAGAGCAGTTATAATTATTCTTGAAAAGTCCTCTTGTAGAAGATGGGAATTTAGCTAGGACCTGAAGAAAGTCAGGAAAGCCTTGAGGTGAAGAGAATTCCAGTCTGGAAGGACAGCCTATAAAGACTCCCAAAGTTAGGAAATGGAATGTCTTGTATCTCCAAAATTATTAAGCTCTCTTATTTGTCAAATTTGATAATATTTTCTCAACTTCACACTGTTGACTATTGTCTCTTCTATACTCTCTTCTCTGGGTTCTATATGACCTTTTTTTGTTGCAATATCATCATCAGACATATTCCATCTATTAGTGTGTCCTCAGAGACTCTTCTATCTCTGTTTTATCTTGGTGACTTCATCAGGTCTTAAGGGCTTAATTATCATGTCTATTCAGATGACTCCCAGATATGTATCTTCGGCCAGAACCTTTTTGCATTAGTCTTGCACAGTCTATGGAACAGGATGTCTCAGAGACTTCTCATACTTAACATGTACAATATACATGTTTCTTGCAACCCTACTCTATATTGGATTTCCCTGTTTCTGTTGAAAGTATCATGATTCTTCCAGTCTCTAAGTTGATAACTTTGCTAATGTCCTCTACTTACCACTTTCCATCATTCTACATAATTCATCAGTTGCCAAATTTTCTATATATAAATAAGTTAATAATTTCTTTCATGTGCTCTTATCACTATTCACATAGTCATGATTTTATCTTAGGTCTTTATTACCTCTTTCCTCAACTCTTGCTATGGCCTCCTAATTGGTTTCTCTGCTCCTCCAACCCATCTTTCAGACAACTACGAAGTATCTAAGTGCAGATCTGACCATTTCACTCCCCTACTTAACAAATTCCAGTGATTCCTTTATTCTGGATAATTATTATTATCCACAATAAAATATAAATTATTTTATTTAGCTTATAAAGCCATCTTAACTTGGGCACAATCTATCTTTCAAGCCACTGTAGTACTCCAGCTATCTAGCTATCTCTCATATCTGGTTTGCACTCTATCCTAACTTCTGCTTCATAGATTGCCTGTCTTTCTTTAACACACAACTAAAGTACTACTACCTTCTACATGAAGGCTTTCCTGATTCCCCCATCTAATTACCTTTCATTTAAGTACCTTATATTTTTTATGTATTTATTCTGTGAATACATGATATGTATATAATGTCAATATTATATAATATTATAATTATAATAATTATAATATATTGATAACATATCAATTGTCTCTTCCAATAGAATATAAGCTGCTTTAGAGCAGGGATTATTTTATTTCTTTGTAGTTGTATGCTCATACCTAGCATAGTATCTACCATGCACTAGGAGCTTAATAAAAAAATTATTAATTTTGTCTTTATAACCCTAGAATTGATGCTCATTAAATGTTGTGGATGGAGTTAAAAGGCAGATAATCCAGTTTCATAAAGAAGAGTATGATCTTGCATCAAATAGGAAAAAAATATACAAAGAATGTGAAATTAGCGAATGAAAAATAATCCATTTAGTCCTGGATGCTGTCTTTGACAGAGCCACTAAGAAGTTTTTTGTGGAACACTATGATATTTATCTTCTCTAACATTTCCCAGAAAGGGTTAAGCATCCTTGACTACCCTAAATTATTTTTGGTATACTTTATGATTTAATACAACTTTAAATGTTTGATTTTTTTTTATCCTCATGGCTTTGTAGTCTGTAAAAGATCCAGAATCTACTATTGTAACTTTTTTGTTACATCCCCTTTCCCAAAAAAATTTTTAGGTACAAACACAGCCAGTGTCTAGGAAAGCACTGACCCAAAATAGTAACAAACATTAAACTCTTGCTACATACCAGGTACTGTGCTAAGAATTGGAGATACAAAGAGACAAACAATCCCAGCTCCCAACATGCTCATATTCTAAAGGAGAAGACAATATATAACTATATATATAAATAAAATATAGTCAGGATAAATTGGAGATAATATCAGAAGAAATGCACCAAATTGAAAAAGGAATGGGAAAGATTTCTTGGCAAAGATGGGATTTTAGATGGGATTTTAGCTAAGACTTGACAGAAGCCAGGGAATCCTATAAAAGATAATGAAAGAAGAAAAATTGGGTTTCAGGGACAGTCATTGAAAATGCCCAGAGTCAAAAGTTGATGTGTATGAGATGTATGAGAAATAGCAGCCAATATCACTAGATTGGAGAGAAAGGAAATGAATTAAGTTGTAAGAAAATTGGAAAAGTAGGAAGGGGCCAAGTTAAGAAGGACTTTGAATGCCGATCAAAGTCTTTTTTTTTTTTCCACCTTGGGTAGTGATAGGGAACTACTAGAAGTTACTGAATAGGGGTAGGATATGGTCAGACTTGTGTTTTAGGCAGATCAGTTTGACAACTGAGAAAATAGAGTTGGAAAAAACTCAAGATGGGGGAGGCCAACCAGAAGGTTATTACTACATGAAGTAAAGAAGCCTCAGGATCCACCAGGGGCCAAGATCTGTCCCCCCCTTACCTTGCATCTCTTTTTACTATTACCTGCTTTTATCCCTTCCAAACCGTTACCTCTTTTCTGTTCTCTTTGTATTTTCAGAAAATTAATGTTGGCTACATACAGCAACATGCTTCAGATTTACATTTTGATTTGATGACTAAGGACTTCCTGGTATGGGAACTCTTTCTACCATTACAGATTAGCACCTCATCTATAATTAATAATCTTAGAAGGTTGTTGGAGGCACTTCTCCCAAGTTCACACTTCTCACTATGTCAAAGACAAGGCTTGATTTTGGTTCTTCCTGATTCTCTTGCCAGTGCTTGAGCCACTAACAAAATGCTTTGTCCCATAAGTCTATATATGATCCAAGTTTATGGTATTCTCCCTAAGGAAGAAAAATGTCATGTGGCATCCAACATCATTCATCACAGTGACTATGATATGCTAGTAAAGTCGTCCTGTTATCATCCTGCGTGTTCACATTGGAAGCTACTGAGTAAAATTATGGGTAATCTCATCCTTCCCCCGATACCTATACAGGGAGGAAGATGTTTTGTTAAACCATTGAACCGTTATTTTGAATGATGTTTTAAAATGGAATTTATTTTGTGGTTTTCAGGAAGCTAAAGCCGTCGTGGAAGAAACAAGAGCTCTGAGAAGCAGGCTTCATCTTGCTGAAGCAGCACAGAGGCAGGCCCATGGCATGGAAATGGACTATGAGGAAGTGATTCGCCTCTTAGAGGCTGAAATTAAGGAGCTGAAGGCTCAGCTGGCTAATCACTCTGGCCAGAGCAAAGTAAGCAGAACAGTGCAAAAGCATGCTCGCTGTCTCTCTCTTTCCCTCCCTTTTCCTCTCTCTCCCTCCTTCTCTCTCCCTCCCCCTCTCCCTTTCCCTTTCTCCTCTTTATCTCTCTCCCTCTCCCCCTCCCTCCCTTCCCCCCTCTCTCTTCCTCCCTCCCTCCCTCCCTCTCTCTCTCCCTCCCTCTTGCTCTCTCTTTTTCTCTCTTTCTCCCTCCCTCTCTTTCTCTTTCTCCCTCTCTCTTTCCCTCTCTCCCTTCCTCTCTCTTTCCCTC
>JAJPUD010000730.1:164929-272016 GCA_023553655.1 Myrmecobius fasciatus | reverse complement strand
CCCTTCCTCTCTCTTTCCCTCCTCTTTCTCTCTCTCCCTCACTCTCTTTCCATCCCTCTCCCCCCATCCTTCTCTTTCTCTCTCTTTTTCCTTGTCTCTCCCTACTTCTTTCTCTTCTTTGTTTTTCCATTTATTCCTGCCTCACTCTACTTCCTTCTCTCTCCCTCTCTCTCTTGGTACTTCTCTCTTTCTCTCTCTCTCTTCTTTCTTTCTCTCCATCTCTCCTCTCTCTTTCTCTGTCTCTCCCTATTTCCTTCTCTCTCTTCTTTCTCTCTCCTTTTTATTCCTATCTCACTCTACTTCCTTCTCCCTCCTCTCTCCCCCCTCTTTTCTTTTCTCTCTCCCTGTCCCTCTCCCCTCCTTTCCTCCCTCCCTCCTTCTCATAGTTACCATGGTTTCCTTTCTGTTGTCATATATCCTGTTTTCATTTTCTTTTCATCAGCTCTTCTAAAGTAGGTCAGTGTTTGTCTTCTATTTTTTTTTTCAATAAGGAGAATGATGTGTTGTAAAAGGAGTAATAAGAAGGTCGTGAGTCTTCCTCTCTCCAAAGATCTTTGGGTTAAAAAGAGCAGGAGCTCCCAATTTATTTGAGTCATCGGTCAATGTGGCAGAAGTCATACTCTCACTTCTACAAGTGAATTAACACTGAACTGCAGGCAGTGGTGGTCGTTTCTGTTTCTAAGAATCCTAGTTTTCTCTTCTTCAGTTAAATTAAAAAAAAAGAATTTCTGAAGGCAGTAAATTCAAGCAATGAAAGACCAAGGTTCTCTCTCATCCTCCTGTCCCTAATTAATGTTTGTTTTGAAATTAATCATCCCCATTATCTCACCCTAAATTTAAAGCGTGGCATGTTATGTTATTTCCAAGTTTCTTTTTGATAATAAACCAAAATAATGTTTCAACGAACAAATTATCATTTTTTATGTGATAGGAAGGCAGTGTGGTGCAGTAAAAAGTATGATGAATTTAGAGACAGGTCCTGAGTTCAAATGTAACTCCTGCTACTTACTTGCTACATGACCTTGAACGAGCTCACTTTACCCTCTCCTACCTCAATTTTCTCATCTGTAAAATGAGGGTTTTTTACTAATGTTAAAATCCCTGCCAAATCTAAAGACAAGATCCTCTCATTTTATAACTCGGGTTCAAGTCTCACATCTTGCTTATTACCCATGTGAACTTGGGCAAATCATAACCTTTCCTCATTGTTTGTTTCCTCATCTATAAAAATAAGGAGATTGAATTAAATGACCTTCAACATTCCCTCTAGCTCTAAATCTCCACTCACAATTTGAAGATGAAATCAACATACATGTTTTCTTATAGAATAGAGCATTTTAAGAATATTTTAATGAAAATAGATGTTTTAAACTTTATGGCACTGTTTACCTTCAAAGTGGATATTTTTTACTCCAGGTTTCTTAACTTCCTAAGACCACATCAATTCTGATCATTTATTGAATATTTGCTTTAAATTTCACATTTTTAAAATATACCAAAGGGACCATAAAATCTGGATTCCCCAAATCCCAAGCCAGCATTTATGTAACTAGTTTTCTATTTCTTTAATTAATAGTATTTTATTTTTCCATATACATGCAAAGATAGTTTTCAATATTCACCTTTGTAAAACCTTGTGTTCCAAATTTTTCTCTCACTCTTCTCCCCCTTCTCTTCCCCAAAATAGTAAGCCATCCAATATAGGTTAAACATATGCAGTTCTTCTAAATATATTTCCATATTCTTCATGCTGTGCAAGAAAAATCAGATCAAAAGGGGAAAAAAAAAAAACATGAGAAAGAAAAAGAAAAACAAGCAAACAAACAACCATCACCAAAAAAAAAAAGGTGAAAATACTATGCTTTGATTCACATTCCTGGCTCTTTCTATCCTACCTCTATTGAAATTGACTTGCCTCACCTCATTATTGAAAAGAACCAAATCCATCACAGTCGATCATCACATAATCTTGCTGTTACTGTGTACAATGTTCTCTTGGTTCTGCTCACTTCACTTAGTGCCAGTTCATGTAAGTCTTTCCAGGCTTTTCTGAAATCAATCTACTTAGTTAGTTTTCTTGAAAAATATATTAGTTTTCCATTTATTACTTTAAATATATTCAAGGAATATATTCTGCATTTTGATAATAGCTTATAGCTAAGGAAGGAAATCTATAATAATTTTATATTTAATATGTCTGATAAAATATAATAAATCTGATATCAAGCAGATAACAACTTCCTTTTAGAAATAGTGTGATACCTATTTGAAATCAGTAATTTTTAATCACTTGTTCAATCTTTTATTGTAATAAAATTGGAATTTACTAAACAAAACTATTAAAATTATTTGTATCTTTTTTTTTCCTCAAAAAGTTCAACACTGTAATCTCTACTTTTCAAAAGAAAATGTTTATTATATTTTTCTAGTACTTCATAGGTCTAAGAACTGGAACTGTGATTTCATTAGTATATATAAATTCCTTCTACTTTCTAGTTGACACTTCCTCTGCCCTTGCCTGGGATAGAATACTGACAGGTGAAGTGATTTGCCCAGTGCCATGGAAGCATCATGTATGAGAGTCACAGTGTCACTGAGGCACTGTTCCAAGACTAGCTCTCTATCCATTTCACCACAGCATTTCTTTCTAGTAATCATGCTTTATTTTAATGAAAAAAGAAAGTTTTGTTTTGTTTTTATATAAATTTTTACCCTTTTTCAAGAGCAGTAACTTTTTAGAAAGAGTTGATTTAAAACACAATGATGTTGATGTTCTATTTCAAGTTTTGGGTCCGTTGAGATACTCCTTAGCCTTTCTCCTTCCTAAGATATATTCTCCTTTTACATTTCATAGTAATCATCCATTGATTAAGAAGATACCTGCCTTGGGACATCAAAGTGCTGAACAATGATGATTTTATAGGAATAGCTACATCATTGGCAATACTTCTTGTTACAGTTGAGTCATTTTCAGTCATGCATAATTCTCCATTTTTTCAGGGTTTTCTTGGCAAAGATACTAAAATAATTTGCCATTTCCTTCTCTAGGTTATTTTACAGAAGATGAAACTGAGGCAAACAGGGTTTTGCCCAGTGATTTGCTCAGGGTCACATAGGTAGTAAATGTATTTGAACTCAGGAAGATAAGTCTTCCTGACTCCAGGTCTGGTGCTCTATCTGCTATATGATGTAACACCTCCCACCTTCCATGTAGTAGCCATAATAATAATGTTTATTGATAGACTTGTAACTGAAGCCTCCCATACATATTGTCTTCCTCCATTAGAATCTGAGGGAGAGAAGGGACTGTTTTCTATTTGTATTCTCAGCACTTAGCACATAGGAATCATTCAGCAAATGCTTCATTCATTCATTCATCGAGGTGCTCAAAGCTGGAAAGTCAAGTGCTATCCCTGAGGCTTGCTGGCTCTGTGACCCCAGTGGGCTACTAGCTTAAACCTTTTGGTATTTGGGGCACCTAAGATTCTCTAAGTTGCAGAAAAGTTGGTGATCCATTGGCAGAGGGATTTTCCTCCTCTGGAATTCTCTATACCAGTTAAGTCACAGGTCCAGCCCTATCTCCAGTCCTTTTGTATTTATTTTATGTGTACTTGTATATGTTCTTCTTGTCTCTCCAAATGGAATGTACGTATTTAAGAGTAGGGTTTCCCCCCAATATTTGTGTGCCCAAAGCTGAACACAATGCTTGACACATAGTAGGTGCTTAATAAAAATGCCTGTTGATTAATTGATAAGGCCATAGATTAAGAGCTAGAAGGGACCTTTGAGTTTATGTAGTTTAAACCCCATTTTTATAAATGAGAAAACTAAGGCCCATAGAAGAATGACTAGCTTAAGGTCATATAAGTAGTAAGAAAGTAGGAATTTAAGTCAGTTCTTCCTTATTGGAGAGGGGCAGGTAGGTGGTGCCATAGAGCATGGACTTGAAAAGACTCATCTTAATGAGTTCAAATCTGGCCCCAGATACTTACTAGCTGAGTGAACCTGTGCAAGTCTCTTAATCCTGTTTGCCTCAGTTTCCTCATCTGTAAAATGAGCTGGAGAAGGAAATGGTAAATCACTCCAGTGTCTGTGAAAAAAGCCTGAAGTGGGATCATAGAGAGTCAGAGAGGATGAAAAATGAACATCAACAACTTCCTTATCCCCAATGCAGTGTTCATTCTCCTATACCACACTGCCTATCATTGGATGAGTGCTCCACTAAGATACAGAAAAGGGAATTCTATGAAGATTTTTGCCATTAGTTGTAACAACTGAAAATCTGAGAAGTGAGAAGTTGCCAATAGTACAGCCTTGAAAAAATCCTTGAGCTCCTTCTTTCTGGGTCTCCTCGCCAGGAAAGTTTTCAAGACTTAAGAAAGAGAATCACGGTGTTGGACTGTCAACTGCGGAAATCAGAAACGGCTCGGAAAACCTTTGAACTCACAACTGAGAAGTTATTGAACTTTGTCGAGGTAAATTTGCCTGTTGCATTATTTCTTGGCTGGGTGTGTATCATAGGTGTGGCTAGAGCACATCCATCAATACATACTCAATGCGTGACTGTCATATATTATATGCACCTTCCATAGAGAAGGGACCACTCCTACATCAAGTGGGGGGAAAAGGACAAATGTGAATGTATATATTATTAAGTCAGAAAAAGACCAACATATATGTTTGTGTGTGTGTTTAGGTGTGTGTACATGTACATGTGTGTGCATGTGTATATATGCATATTATTCTGTAGTGTGTGTACTGTACATATATGTAGTGTGTGCGTGTGTGAATTGTGTGTGTGCATGCACATATTGCACAAGTATACATGTGCTGCAATATGTGTATTGTGTGTGTGTATATATATTCATGCCTGTGTGCATTTTACGTGTAAATGTATACATGCATATGTGTGCTGCACGTATGTATTGTGTGCATGTATGTGTATGCATTGTGTTGTGTGTATTATGCATTTATGTGTGTGCATTATAGGTATGCATGTATTCATGTATATGTTGCATGTATGTGTTCATTATGTGCATCGTGTGTATATGTATGCATTGTGTGTACATGTGTTTTATATGTGGTGCATTGTGTATGCACATTGTGTGCATTTCCATAAATATATCATTAATAACAGTAGGTCTTTTGACAAAAGCTTCACATTTGAAGGCTAAGTGAAATGTTATCACCGCTCATGACTACAGTGCTGACTTTAGGAAAAAGGACTGAAAGATTTAAAAATATCTAGGTAAAGGAGCAGACAAGCTATCATGACCCAGACACTTGAAGAAAAATAGCTGGAAAAGGGTGACAAAAACACATTAGCTTTTAGGGAATATTTTTGTCAAACCTCAGGGAAAGTGATACCCAAGAACTCTATGTCTTGTGAAGAGAGAGAGATGCTTCTATATCAATTTGCATTTCTGAGAAGTATCTGAAGTAGAAGTGATTTTTCCTCCCACAAAGCAGAAACTTGTCTGGAACCCAGAGTCTCTAGCTCAGATTTGGAAGGTTAGAAAATATTAATCAGTGTTGGCTAATGAGAGATGAGTTCTCTTTTAAAGCCTTACCTGATTCCTTCCCTCCCCACAGGTTGGCCTCTTTCTCCCCAAATGATCTTAGATTGCCTTGTTCAGATTCCCATTGCATCCCCAGGAGAAAAGAGATTCTTTCAGAGTTGAGGCAGGTCTGGTTTTTTCTGTGGATTCCCCCATACCCCCTGTAGTCAATGTTGCTTGAATTGAAAATATATTAAAATAAGGCATCCGATTCATGTATATTCTTCATTGTTTTGTTTTCTATAGACAATCCAAGAAGTTCTTTCTGATCATTCTTCTTCCTTGTCAAATTTAAGGTAATATTAAATTTAGATAAGAAATTATATGTCTCCCCCATTAGATTGGGAGCCCCTTGAGAGCAGGGGTTGTCTGTCACTTACCTTTCTTTGTATCCTCAGCATTTAGCATAGTGCCTGGCACGTAGTTGGTTCTTATAAATGTTTATTGACAACATCATTGTTTTTATCTTACTTTGCATCCCCAGCAGTGCCTGGCACATAGTGCTTGATAGATGTCTGTTGACTATTTTTTAATATCTTCTTATTTTATTCCAAAGCCACTTCCCAATGTTTTTATAGGATGGACTTGATCTGTTATTTCATTATGTGGAAAACTTCTGGTTTGGAAAATCCCTCTACTTATGCAGATCAGCATTTCATCTATCTGTCTTAGAAAGTTGACTGCACACTTAGAGATTGAGTAACTTCCTTATAATCACATAGCCAGCGTAACAACAGCAGTAATAATAACAAGAAGACATATGTTAAGGTTTTTAACAAAGTTTGTGAAGCATTTCACATATATTATCTCATTGATTCTCACAACAATCCTGTGAGGTAAGTGTTATTATTCCCCCCCTTTTACAGATGAGTAAACTGAAGTTCAAAGCACTTAAGTGCTCTTCCCAGGGTTGCATAGCTAATAAGTGTCTGAGTCAATTTCTCCTGACTTTAAAGCTGGTGCCTTATCTCCTGTACCACTTAGTTGCCCTACCCTGCCATGCTAGTTCCCTTTAAATCATTTAAATAAATAAGAAGTATTATTCAAAAGCTTGATCCCATTAACCAATTTCAGTCCAGTTACTAAATTTTTATAATCAGCCAGATTTTTTTTTTAAAATTATGCACTCTTTTTTTTGTCCTTTTCATCAACTAATAGAGACAAGAAAAATCTCCTTGTTGGTGGTCTTTGGCAATCTCTTGTCTACAGCATTGTTTCAGTCTTGATAGAAAAGTAACCTACTTTAAATTTCCTAATAAAATGAGAGTGCTAATAATATTTGTTTATTCTGCAACTCTTATCTAAGGTCACTTTGATACACCTGTCAAATCTCTTTATCTTTTGCCTTGTGCAGAGAAGGGATTCCACTTCATGCATTTTCCAGGTGATGTGGCATGGGTTTATAGCATTTGTCACTCTTCACAAGGACATCATCTCCTTCCAGCTGGGTCCTTTTTGCTAAAAATGCACAAAATAATCCCTGGTGCCCTTTGTTTTCCAACAGTAGCCATTCAATGAATGAGGATGACTCATTCGGATTCAAGATGCTCTGTGTGTGTCCCCTTTCCACTCTTACATTGAATGTCAAAAAAAATACCTGCAATTGTCAACTTTTGTCCACATCCTAACATAATGCCCTGTTCTTTGGGATGAATGAATCTGGCAAACCACCAGGGCCATTCATGCAAGCTCTTATGTGATTCCTAGATTCAATGAGGGATTATAGCTTTTTGCTCTTGGAGAGTCCCATTTCACTAACAAATGAAGCCCCATTTCTCTGGCTCATTCAAACTGATCAGTCAAAAGTCTTCCAAGAAGCATACAGGACTTGCTTTGGAACCAGGAAAATCTAGTTAAAAATCCCGTCTCTGACTTGTATTAACTGTGTCACTATGGGAACATCAATTAACCTTTCAATTATTCATTCAGCTTTCAAAGATAGTTTTAACATGAATTGCTTGTCTGTACCAGTGAATAGAGCCTGCCTATTGGAAGTTCCAAATATGGAAGAAACCACAAGTCTGAATCAAAAATGTATATTTATATATTGGAATTGTTTTAGTTAGATTCTGTTTCTTGCACTACTTCAAGCCATAATGTGAAATAGTTTGAGTACTCATTTTTTCAGTCAAATCATAGGGTCATAAATAATCTTAAATTTAGAGCCAGAAGGCCATCCTCTCTAGCACCCTCATTTTGTACAACAAACAAGGCAGAAAGAGGCTATTTTACTTATCTATAGCCACAGTTAATTAGCGTCCAAAGCAAAATTTGAACTTGGGTCCTCTTGACTCCAAGCCTAATAGACTATCTTCTATAGAAAGCCTTAGAAATTCCATAAGGGAAACAAAGATGAAAATTTTCTGTCATACTTGCTTTAGCATACTGGCACTTCAATTTTTGTAGCTCACTATTAATATCATAATTTGCTTTTATATAATGCATTTTAGTTAACAAAGCATCCATCATTCTGTTTGGTGCAATATAATGTGATGGGGGGAGGGGGAACAAGATTCAAATTTTGAATCCTGCAGTAAAATCTGTGGTACAAGTAGAATCTGGATTTTTACATTGGAGAAAATTGAAACTCTGAGACTTTGCAATTTAGCAAACTATTTCTTAATGGCCCATAGTTCTTAGTGGCAGAGGTGGAATTCAAGATCCCCTGACCTTTTGGTTGTAGTTCTATATTTGTTCCACTGCATCCTCCTGTCTGCTCTAATAACTGCTCAATGCATATGTAGATTACACATGTATGCACAATCACCATTTTATCCACAATTCAACATTATGTCTCTTTCTCAGCATTTTGATTAACCTTTTTTTCCAGCTAAGTCTTTGTCCTTTTTTAAGTGTATCAGATTGCATTCAAGTCATACAGAACTTTATTTTTTAAAAAGTAAATACTTTAAAGGTTAGTTTTAAATTTGGCTGACAATTTGGACCCTTTCAGAGTCTGTTTTATGAACAACATGTACATAATTCATCAGGCTTCATGCCACTCTATGTCTATGTAATGCCTATACAATTTGGTAAGATTTGAATTTGAATTAAGATTTGATTATTTTCTAAATAAAATAATGCCATAGGATGTTCATAAATCTAGCACTTGAAAGAACTTCAGATGCCATAGACTCCTACCTCCTCATTTTATAAATAAGCAAACTGAGGTAAAAGAAGGTTAAATATTTTGCTCAAGATAATTCCAGTAGGAAATAATGTTAGTATCGTTTATAATTTCATTACATTTATAAAATGAGGGACAGCTAGGTGGTACAGTAGCTAGAGTGCCAGGTACTCTGGAGTCAGGAAGACCCCAAGTTCAAACCTGTCCTTAATAGCTGTGTGACCCTGAACAAGTCACTTTACCCTGTTTGTCTTCCCCCACACCCCCCCACCAAAAAAAAAAAAACTAACAAATTGAATGGCTTAAGAAGCAGTGTGTTATAATGGATAGATTTTCATGCTTAAAACCAGTAAAACAGGAGTATAAGTTATGCCTGTGTGTCTCTTCCTGAGTGTGTAATTTGGGGCAAGTCAATTTTATAATAAAAATTATAATGTTATTATAATATGATTAAAGGCAGGGTAGCATAGAGGATAGAGAGCTATCATCTACCTCCTAGGGTTGTTGTGACAATCAAATGAGACAATAATTGTAAAATACTTAGCATGAACATTGGATGAAAGACATTGTAAATGATAAGTACATTTAAAAAAATATTTATCATTGTCATTATTATTACTAATATTATTATCTTTATTGTTAAGAATTTTTTTCCACTACTCCACTATAATCATAGATCTGGCTAAAAATTACAAATGATAGTACCCCAGCATTCTCAGAATCTTTCAATACAGTACCAAGAATGGGTTTTTTTTCCTTTGCACAAACTTCTCACTAGCCAAGAGTCCTGTTTTTTAAAACATCCTAATCACTGCCCTTTTTAAATAAAAGGAATATCACTTCCCATGATGTTAAAAACTAATTCTATTTTATTTTCTATTCCTCATTCCCTCTCCCCATGCCCTTTAGTGACCGAAGATCAATATTAGGTTCTCAAACACTATTCCCACAGCTTGGAAGGAATGGACGCAATGTCACAGCAAATCTGGTCCAGGAATCCAGGGAGCTTGCTAAATCTGTCCGTGCCCTTCTGGATATGGACCGTGAGTTATTTGCATTTATTCTTTTACTTATTTTGACTTTGCTGTTTCAGGTGATAAATCAGTTTAAGAAATATCTTCATTATTCAGATGACTAATTTTGTTGGGTAGATTTTTCTAACCAAAAATACCTATATAAAGAAGGCCAATGAGTATAAGTTCAGAAAGGCAATTTCAGCATTTATATGAGTTAAAAATTTCCTAATGCTTAGAGGCTGTCCAAAAGTGGAAGAAAGCTGCTGTTATCACCATCACATCATTCATCAAACAGACAGACTGGATGGTTATAGGATAATGTTTTAGAGCTAGGTGGGGTATTATAGGACATTATTCCCAGCTCCCTCTTATTATATAGATAAAGAAATTCAAACCCTGCAAAGTTATGTGCCTGATGTGGCATTTGAGCTCCAGTACTCTTAATTCCAAGACTGCCAAGGTGCTTCTCATAACTTCATGAGAACATGACTTTTTGAGCCTTTTCAGCTGTCTGATGACACTTATGGACTCAGAACATTTCTCATTGCAAAAAATAAAGTACAGAGGATTACAAAGAAAACCAATTAGGTTGAAATCTAGTTGTCAAAACATAAGAAAAGTTTTAAAATTCACAGACTCCAGGTTAAGAACTCCTTATTCCAGGACTCCAGGGATGATTTGGTAAGTGATTAGGTAATAATTTTGTCATGAGTAGCTTGGGTAGGTTGTTTCATTTGTTATTTTATTACTACTAGATTCTACTTGAATAATTAATTAAAAGCTGCTATTGTTGTCAATACTCCGTTTAAAGACCTTTCCTGCTGCATTATAACACGGCCCTGGCTTCTCAAAGAATATCAGTAGAGCACAAATGTTTGCCTTTCAGTATGACCCAGGGCGGGTCTTGTCAAAGTTCCAGCCTAGCTAAGTTCATAGAAGATCATCACCAGAAAGTTGTCCATCAAAAAAACCCAAACTTTTTGTGGTTTTTTTGTTTTGTTTTGTTTTTAATTTTTGCCTCTGTAATTCATAATACCATCTGTTAAGGCTTTGGGGAATGGGTGAGGGGCAGAGTTTACAGTTTGCCCCATGTTGCCAAAATTATGGGTTTGGTACAAGACTGTCATTGATTTGCATGAACATTCTGAAGTTTTAATTCTAAAAAAGTTCGGACTGCTCCCCAGGCACAGTAAAACAGAAGGTTGAGGGTTTGCCTGCTGAAGTCATGCCTGATTTATCTGGAATCATGAATTTTGATTGATTTTACTCACTAGTCTTCAGCTACCAGCATTTCATAATCACACTGATCATGTGGCCTTTTGACTCCAAGGAGTTGTGGCCATTTGCATGGTCCATGACCAACTGGAAGGATCCCAACACAGAATCCCTACACAGTAGTAAAAAGATCGCTCATTAATTCTGGCCACATGATGGTTTTGTTCTTTTTCCGTGCATTAAGAAATGCACATTTTTATTCTGTAGAAGAATGAAAATGATTCAGATACAATAAACTCTCCCATTTTTCTAACGTTAGAGAATGAAGAATATTTTAAATTCTTCTTTGCTGCTTTTAATCTTTATTCTCTGGGAAGCAAGATAACCAAGTCTGTTAGAACAATATGTTAAATAAGAGTCAATACAACAATTTTTTAGAGCCCCAGAAATATAATGTATGTCTTTGATATAGGAATTTTGTGATATCTATTTTACATGGTCAAGTACTTTATTTACTGACTTCCCTTTCACTTTCCCTTTTACTTTGTAGCTTTTGATTGCTAGAAGTTTTGATCTCTACATGAGTGTAATGAATTGTATCATTTTGATATAGTTCAGTTTGTAAGATGAATGTTTTTGAATAAGTGTATATAAATTTCATTTTTTAAAAAACAAATCTGATTTTAAACCCAGGAATTCATAAAGAAATCTGGGGATTTTTTTTTAATTTTTGAAAGAATAATCAATGTGATTTGTCTGGTTTCTAAATTCAGATTTTTATAAATTAAGGATTTTTGTTTTTTTTTTTCTTTTTTGGGGGGTAAGGAATAGGTCATAGCTACACTGACATGTCCCAAAAAACTTAGCCATAAGTTAATTAACTTAGTAGTGTTATTAGCTAACAGTTGTTATCATTAACCTCTAGGACAACTGAAAATGATTATTCAAAGAAAATATTTAAGTATCTTAAATATTTAAAATTCAGCAAAAGATATTTTCCTTTTGAAGAAAAGCAGAATTAAAATTACACCTGCCTTTGTTATAGTTTCTGATTCTTGTAAAATTGTATCAAAATTTTTGTTTTAAACTAGAAGTCTTGTACAGTATTTATAACCCACTTGTCATGACTGAATATGATGGTAATTTGCATGGGATAATAAGTAACTTTATTGTAGAGTTCTCTGTCTTTTGGGGTCATTCAGGTAAACCACATTTATCTTTTTTTTTACTTTATGCAAATAACAATAATTTCATAATTATGTTCTAAAGCAGTGGTCATCAGACTTCTATTCCACAGCCTTAACAGAAAAATGCTTTTGAGCATTTATCCAATATAGTTATTTTTATTTATACAACTAAAGCTAAACCTAACCCTTATATAACTCTACTTCTAAGAACTTTAATCCTAATAGTTTAAAAAAAAATCTTTCTATCTTATCTATATATAATACACATACTTTAGACGGATGAATAGATAGCATAGAATAGTGGATAGAAAATCAGCCTTGGAGATAAGATGGTCTGGGTTCAGATCCTGAATCTGATACATGTTGGCTGTGTGACTCAGGGCTGAATCTCTCATGGCTGTAGAGAACTGTCTAAAGTTATGGGCTACAAAGGAGGTACAATCCTTTATTGGTAGAGACAGTTTTTTTTTGTTTGTTTGTTTTTGTTTTTTTAACTGGGGAGTTCCCCATGCCAATGAAATCACATACTTATTTTCTGTTCTTATCCTATAAATTATATGCATATTCTACTTATACATGTTACAAATTTAAGAATGAGTAAAGATGAAAAAAAATTGATTCTAGGAATCAAGTTGGGAATTATTGTAGTTTATTGAATAGAGGAGTGATTTAACTGGGCTTGTGTTTGTATTTTCCTTGGCAGCTGTGTGCTGAATGGGTTTGAGGAGGTAAAGTATCCAGTAGAGCCTTCCACCCCACCCCACTATCCCCATCTTTTCCTTTTGACATCCTGGTCTTCTTTTGATGTTCTAATGTAGTGCTACCATTTCTCCTATAAAACTTTTCCTGAATTTTCTGGTTCATGATGATCTTTCTCCCCTGGAACACACATAGCACTTTATACTTCTCTTACACACTGAAAACATTTTTTTTTTTTTTGGTGTTGAAATTACTTGAGTATCTCAGTATCTCCTTCTATTAGATTGGAACTAGGAATCCAAACTCTTGGGAGAGATTTGGTTTGAATAAAGTATGTGGGTTAGTAGTATTACTATACATAGTCCAATCAAAACTGTAGATAAGATAGCAAAGAGGGTAGCCCATTTACAAAAAAAAAAAATCTAAACTTTAGCTCTGTAGAATTTGGGAGGAAAAGCCAGGAGAGAAGAATGCCATAGTAAAATCTTAGTGGTGTAAGCCAGGCATCTGTACTGAACAGTAGCATGAGCCAATGAAGGACTATGGGGCCCCCTAGAAGTGGTCAACATAAAGAAGTTTTCCCCTCACCCCCAATGCTGATACCCTGAGCTAAAGCTCCAGTCACCTAGCCTTAATGTTATGTCTCTACCAACAAGATTGCTACCTCAAACACTACATCCATGTGACTGTGTCTTAATTAATTCTTGTTATTTCCTTTAGTGCTAAGCACATTGTTCTGCACACAGTAGATACTTAATAAATGTTGATTTAAGTTAAAGTTGTTAAAAGTAGAAACTTATAAGTATTATTTTCTTTATTTACCTAAGTGAGGCTGAAATTTACTCAGAGGCACTTACTCAATAAAGCTGAATTTTGGGTGCAGGTCTTCTGATTCTAAATCCAGGAGTATTTCTGCTTTACTATCTTTACAGCATCTTTGTCTACATGCAGTGTGAATAATTGAAACAATTACTCAAGTTCTGGCTCAGCCTCAGCCTCTTTCCCTCTCCCCATCACTTTGGCCATGCTTATTGAGTTGTTTCAAAGGATTTTTGTAAAACTTAAATTATCTGGATAATTGCCTCCATTATCTACTTGATTATGTACATATTATTCAGTGATTCCAGTTGCACAGTGGAGAAATAAAGAGTAAACTTTCCTGATCTGGAAGAAACAAAAAGATATTTATGTTCCTCTTCTTGCTTAAAACAAGACTATACATAGAATGTAGAATCATTCAAAGATTATACAATTAGAAGTTGGCTAGGTCAGTAGTCCACAGAGTACAAAAATCCCTTCTTGTTCCTGTCAGGTGGGCCTTCAAATTTTGACCACCCCCAGTAATTGAGTATTTAACCACCTACAATAATCAAGAGATGTGTCTAAAATCCTTGGTTATTTCTCAGGAATTCATTGAAAAGTCGTTTTCCTCTTTGATTTCAGATTGTTACAAAATTACTATCCAAAGCTATTCTTTAAAGTGAAAGAAGGAAGGAAGGAAGGAAGGAAGGAAGGAAGGAAGGAAGGAAGGAAGGAAGGACGGAAGGAAGGAAGGAAGGAAGGAAGGAAGGAAGGAAGGAAGGAAGGAAGAAATATGGTAGAACAGATATTTTCTTTTTTTTTTTTATTAAAACTTTTTATTTGCAAAACATTTGTATGGGTAATTCTTCAACATTGACCCTTCCAAAGCTTTCTGTTACAAATTTTTCCCTCCTAGTTCCCACCCCTCCTCTAGATGGCAGGAAATCCACTACATGTTAATTATGTTAAAATACTTGACAAATTGAATATATGTATGCATATTTCCACACTTATCATTGTTGTGCAAGAAAAATCGTATCTACAAGAAAAAAAATCAGAGAAAGGAAACACAATGCAAGCAAACATCAAAGGAGAGCATGAAAATGTTATGTTGTGGTTCACATTTCATATCTCTCTCTCTGGGTGTATATGGCTTTCTTCACTGAACAATTGGAACTGGTTTGAAACATTTAATTGTTGAAAAGAGCCATGTCCATCAGAATTGATCATCATATAGTATTGTTGTTGCTGTGTATAATGATCTCCTGGTTCTGCTGATTTCACTCAACATCAGTTCATACAAATCTCTCCAGGCCTCTCTGAAATCATCCTGCTGGTTGTTTCTTACAGAACTATAATATTCCATAACATTCATATACCATAATTTATTCAGCCACTCTCCAATTGATGGGCATCCATCCAGTTTACAGTTTTTAGCCACTACAAAAAGGGCTGCCACAAACATTCTTGCACATGTGGGGCCCTTTCCTTCCTTTAAGATGTCTTTGGGATATAAGCCCAATAGAAACACTGCTGGGTCAGAGGGTATGCACAGTTTGATAACTTTTTGAGCATAGTTCCAAATTGTTCTCCAGAATGGTTGGATCCATTCACAGTTCCACCAACAATGTATCCGTGTCCCAGTTTTTCCACATCCCCTCCAACATTCGTCTTTATCTTTTCCTGTCATTTTAGCCAATCTGACAGGTGTGTAGTGGTACCTCAGAGTTGTCTTAATTTGCATTTCTCTGATCAATAGTGATTTGGAGCACCTTTTCATATGACTAGAAATAGTTTTAATTTCATCATCTGAAAATTGTCTGTTCATATCCTTTGACCATTTATTGATTGGAGAATGGCTTGAATTCTTATAAATATGAGACAATTCTCTATATATTTTAGAGATGAGACCTTTATCAGAACCCTTAAATGTAAAGATGATTTCCCAATTTATTGCTTCCCTCCTAATCTTGTCTGCATTAGTTTTGTTTGTACAAAAACTTTTTAACTTAATATAGTCAAAATTATCTATCTGGTGTTCAATTAGGAGTTCCATTTCTTCTTTGGACATAAATTTATTCCATCTCCATAGGTCTGAGAGCTAAACTATCCTATGTTCCTCTAATTTGTTTATAATATCATTCTTTATGTCTAGATCATGAACCCATTTAGATCTTATCTTGGTATGTGGTGTTAGGTGTGGATCAAGCCCTAATTTCTTCCATACTAATTTCCAATTTTCCCAGCAGTTTTTGTTGAATACTGAGTACTTATCCCAGAAGCTGAGGTCTTTGTGTTTATCAAACACTAAATTGCTATAGTTATTGCCTAGTTTGTCCTGTGATTCTATCCTATGCCACTGATCGACTGCTCTATTTCTTAGCCAGTACCAAATGGTTTTGATGACCACTGCTTTATAATATAGTTTTAGATCTGGTACAGCAAGGCCACCTTCATCAGCCTTTTTTTTTCATTAATTCCCTTGAAATTCTTGACCTTTTGAATGAACTTTGCTACTATTTTTTCTAAATCTGTAAAATAATTTCTTGGGAGTTTGGTATAGCACTAAATAAGTAAATTAGTTTGGGTAGTATTGTCATTTTTATTATATTCGCTCAGCCTACCCATGAGCACTTCATGTTTTTCCAATTGACTAGGTCTAACTTTATTTGTGTAGAAAGTGTTTTGTAGTTTAGTTCGTATAGTTCCTGACTTTCCCTTGGCAGATAAATTGACAAATATTTTATACTATCAACAGTTATTTTGAATGGAATTTATTTTTGTATCTCTTGCTGCTGAACTTTGTTGGTAATATATAAAAATGCTGCTGATTTATGTGGATTTATTTTGTATCCTGCAACTTTGCTAAAGTTGTGAATTGTTTCTAGTAGTTTTTTAGTTGAGTCTCTAGGGTTCTCTAAGTATACCATCATGTCATCTGCAAAGAGTGATAACTTGGTTTCTTCATTACCTACTCTAATTCCTTTTATCTATTTTTCTTCTTACTGCCAAAGCTAACATTTCTAATATAATATTAAATAGTAATGATGACAGTGGGCAGCCTTGTTTCACTCCTGATCTTATTGGGAATGGTTCTAGTTTGTCCCCATTACATATGATGCTTGCTGATGGTTTTAAGAAGATACTACTAATCATTTTAAGGAAAAGCCCATTTATTCCTATACTCTCTCGTATTTTTAATAGGAATGGGTGTTGGATTTTATCAAAGGCTTTTTCTGCACCTATTAATATAATCATATGGTTTTTGTTAGTTTGGTTATTAATATAATTGATTATGCTGATAGTTTTCCTGATATTGAACCAGCCCTACATTCCTGGTATAAATCCTAATTAGACCAGATATTTTCTTAATGTAGAACTGTTCACCACCATCTTGATTTTGAATTTAACATACTCATCACAGAAAATACTTGTCTATATACAAGTAAATAAGAAGCCAGTAATGTTTTCCATGCTCATGCACGCACTCACATAAACACACACACACACACACACATTTTTGTATACATATTTGTGTACACACATATATGTATATGTATATTTAGCTACTGAGGAATTTGGTTTCACACTGAATCAGTTTGGAAACAAAATAAGGCATTTTCATCTATATTTTTCACCATTGTTGGTAACATACTGGTGGTATATTCTCACCCACCATGCTCCTCTCCACTGCTCTTTGGGCAACTCTTAATTTAAATTCTTCATAGAATTTGATATTCTACCATTCCATATCACTGGAAGAACAGTGATGTTTAACCAAAAAATAAATAAATAAATAATGAGGCCTTTGTTTTAAGGAGAATTGTGGGATCATTAAAAATAATCAATCCACAAATATTTATTAGGTGCTTATCCTGTGCCAGGGAAAAAAAAAATAAAAAAGCACTAAAGTTTCCCAAAGGTAATCTAGCCCACTCTTCTCTTCTCATTCAACTTAGGGCTTCATTGTTCATTTATAGTATCTTTCATAATTACTTATATTGATGGACTAGTTCTATGGGTTGCTTATCCAGCTGTGTAATAGTTTGGACACTAGGCATGAATTACACAAGAAAATAAATTACCACAAAACAAAAAATGGCTTGGATACATGGCAAGAGTAAGAAATAAACAATAGATAGTTCTCAAGCTGCATCGGTAGTCACACAGTGCTGATGTTTTTATGTGGTTTCCTTTTGGGAATAAATTGGACTCAATGTTGACTAGTTGGAGATCCCCTCCAGCTCTAAAATTTTGTAGTGCTATTATAAAGGAAGGCTCTAAGCACTTTGTTTGGACCATTCTCCCTCTCCTACAATCCAGCCAAGCTGGAGTTCTGTTTCTCACTCATGATGCTCTCTCTTGTCTCCATGCCTTTACACTGTCCGACCTCCCAGTCCGGCTTGCATTCCCTCCTTACTTCTACTTCAGAGTTCATAGAGTACCTCTTTGCCTTGGAATAAGCCTCAAGCACCATATTCCACATGAATTTTTCCTAATCTTTCTTCCTCACCTCAAAACTGCCAATGCCCTCTGAAACTACTTGTATTTTGCTACTTTGTGTGTTTGTATACCTACATGTGTATATTAACTTTATACTTTATTTATGCTTGTACTTTCCCTCATTCAAATATAAAATTATAGCAAGTTGGGATTGTTTAATTCTTCATACTTATATCTCCAATAACTAGGATGGTACCTGTCTTGTAGTAGCTGTTTTAGTAAATATTTGTTAGTTGATTGATGGATCAAGAGATTATTTAAAGGAGGACATGGTCAGATGCCCCAAAGGTTGTAATCCATCTCCTTGGAAGAACTTGGAAGGATACATCAATACAAAAATCACTGAAATAAAAAAACAAAACAAAACAAAAAACAGTTTTTTTTCTGGAGATGTTAATGTGGTTCCTTCCATATATGTTCAGTGATTAATATATGATGTGTTCTGCATAGAGAGCATAAGGACTGGATTTGGGGGGGGCCTGTCTTCCAAGTGTACTTGTTCTATGAACCTGAGCAAGATACTTAGATACTTATGTCCCCAGTGCCCCAGATGTCTTTCCCTAATTTTAAGTTGCAGAGATGGTGCTGGTCTACAATCGAACAGGATGTTCTTCTATGTAACTCTCTGAACCAGGGGTAGAGAACCTTTTTTTTTTTTTTTTTTTGCCAAGGGCCTTTTGAATATTTATAACATCATTCATGTGCCATACAAAATTATCAACTTATAGAACTCAAGCAATGGGAGGTTGTTATACCTAACTTTCAAATTATCATTGTCTGCAGTTGCCTTAGAAAATGATTTCATGGGCCTTATACCCGTGGCCGGACATTCCCCATCTCTGCTCTAACCCAGTGAACTCACAGTTCTCTAGGGAAGTTGCTAAAATGCCATTATGTTAACTTATTAGGATTTTGGCTTGGTTTTTAACTTTAATTTTTATTTTTGACTGACACATGTTCCACAAAAATTGATCTGTGATTTCATCAATATCGATTTTTCCCCCAGCAATGCAAATTACAGCCCTCTTATCTGTTCCCTCCCATGACTTCACTGCAGAGGTTCTGTTATAGAGGTTTGATCCAACATGATGAGAACCTTCTATACCTTGTCACAATATCACAAAAATATCAATGGAAAACCTAGGCTAGTGATAAAATTTTGCACAATGATATTATGCCAAAACCTGAGGGAATTGGTTCTCCCAAAGCAAATTATTAATAACCATATTTTTGTTTAAAGCAGACAAGAAAAATGAAGAAAAATATTACTTGATTAGGTTCCCTTTTGGGCAACTTCAAAAGAAAGAATTTTAACAAAAGGAATGGTACATATTCTTTATACCCTTCTGCAATAGACAGCTCACCTTCCCAATCTTACCTAAATCATAGCAATAAAACAATTAGCAGGTTACATTTTGCAAATTATCACTTTCTCTGTTTATTTCACAGAAGGATGCCAAAACTCTATTAAGACAGGCTGTATTTATATGATAACAAAACGGCTGATTGATTCAGTCAAAAAAAATACCCAAACAAACAAAAAGCTATTCAAAATGAATGTTTGGCATCTGTTTTGAGTAGCTCTTGTCTACCAAGTCTTATAGATTCAGAATCTTAGTTAGCATGCCTACCATTGAACAGCTCCTGGGAAACTAACTCTCAGACAAATCACACAAAATAGAGCTGTAAATTCCAAATAAAAGTGAATGCAATTCAATCTAATAAACATTTATTGAGGGCTTCTGAGGTATTTATAGAGTGCCAAGCCTACAGTAACATCCACTTGTAAAAATCTTCAGAGAAATTCTGAATTATTTTGTTTCAGTGGAATTTTATTAATCTGTTTCTAGATAATACAATTCTCATCTAAAAGACCTTAAGAATGAAACTCAACTTGACATTCAGCCTGCCTGAACTAATTTTAATTAGCAAAAGAAACCAGTCAGCTACGCACTATTCCCATTCCTTCCTCTTCCATCCTGCCCCTCATATTCTAGGTCTTTCTGTGTTTCATTTTAGGTAATTTAAGAATTTACATAGTGTCTTGGTTAGCTCACTGGGGTGTTGTATAGAGTTTGTTGTACTTTTATCAGTGATCATGATAAAACTATCACTTTTCACATACATTATCTCATTTGATACATACAACTACTTTTGAATTGGGATATCATTATCCCTCTTTTGCCAATGTGGAACCTGAGAGGTGATGTGACTTTCTTGTGGTCATCCATCTAGAAAATATTTGAGCTCAAGACTCCAAGTACTCTGAGTCCAGTGCTTTTCATTTTTCTGAAATAGGAGTAATTTACTAGTATGTTAGACCCAGCTCTCCTCTCCATCCTCTTGGTTAAATGGTCATCTCTCTCTGTGAACCTGTTTACTTATCTACAAAATGAGGTGATAGTCATAAATTGCTTCTAGATCCCTTCTGGATCTAAATCTATAATCCTACTATTTGAGTAGATCTCAAAGCCATTTGCTGTCCATTTGTCTTCTCCATCATTGTTGAGAGTCCTGTAAGGGAAAAGAATGAGGTACTCCCTCTCCTGCTCTCATTATCCCACAAATTTTTGTTGCTCACAATTAGCCTTTAAGTGGCTCTACTCAGAAAACAAAAATAATAATTAGAAAATTACTTTGAAGATCATTTGTCTCAAGGATAATCTAGCTTTCCACATCCTAGTTGATGATAGGTTTCTAGAAATTATTTTTCCCCCAAAATCCCTTTTAATTAGCTCTGATTCTGCCTCTTCATCTCTCCAATGAGTTGCCAAATCTTACAATATTCCTTCTATAACAGTTCTGGCATCCATCTCTTTCTCTCTACTCATGGTACCCTAGTTCAAAGTCTTATTTGTTATCTCATTGTAATAGACCCCCAATTTGTGTCCCCATTTACAGACTCTCCTTCATTCCAGTTTTGATACAGCTGTAATTTTTTTCATAAGTCATACTGCATCACTCCCTTACTTAAAAATCTTCAGGGTCTCCCCATTATCTCAACAAGCATTAAGTACTTGCTATGTGCCAGGTACTGTGCTAAGTGCTGGTAATACAAAGAAACTCAAAAACAACTCCTGCCCTCATAAAGCTCATGCTCTAAAGAGAAACAATCTAAATAACATTTAGAGATAAGTTTGGTTATTTCAGGACAAATAACTTAATAGAAAAAGTTAGATTTGGACTAAAACTTGAAATACAAATTCCTATACCATTTAACACTCCTCACAATCTTACTGCAACCTCCCATTTTAGCGTCATTTTACTCTGCTCCCCTACCATATTCTATCCAAAACTTAACCTGTTAACCATTCCCTAAATTCATTACACCATCTCCTATTACCATTTGTATGTATTCCCTCCTTATCTCTGCCCATTCAGAATCTTTGTCTTCCTTCAGAGATTCAGTTCAGATAGTTATGGGGCGTTCTGGAGAACTATCAAATCTGTTATAAGGGTTTACTTGACCAACAGGCAGCCCCAAACCCATGAGTTAAGGGAATGTCTTCTTCAAGCATCTGAAGATTTCTCCTAAAAGAATGGGTGGATGAGAACAATTTGTTCCAAAGGCCATAAAAGTGGCTGAAGCAAGCATTGTGGGGGGCTTAGAGCTTAGTCAGACATGGAAAACACTAAGGTTATCTGTTGCATCCCAGATCAATCCCAGTTATCCTATTGTCCCACCATTGGATTTTGATGACTGAAAAACAGAGTAGACTGACAACTTGGTACAAGTTAAATCCAGTTCAAGCTTAAGTCAAGACATCAACTGTCATGTCATTGATCCTCTTCAAAAACAATCAGATGCTACCTCTTCTAATAATTTTTTTCTGGGCCTTAAAAATCTGTTGTTATTATTATAAATTTAATTCATTTTGTTTGCCTTGTCTTTCCACCTAGGGTATAAGCTTCTTTTTCCAATCCCAGTCTTATCAACTCTTTCCTGTCTCAGGTAATAAGTGTCTGTGAAACTATGTCTTTTTATACACACACACACACACACACACATATATATATATATATAAACTTTTCCTTCATTTATACATATATTTTTTTCTCTTATATATAAAGAAAAATTCCTGCATCCAGAAGAAAAGCAGAACTGAGCCATAGAAGGCAAATGGAGAAAATGCAATATTTGGATGGAATGGATAGTAATATTTCTCATGTCCCATAAGGGAAGCACCTGTGTGTCTATGTATTAGGACTTTAAGTAGCACAAAAAGTAGCCATCAGCTCACTCTGTTGGTGGAATGAGTTTCCAAATCCAGAATTCCTGATGCTGACAAAATCATAAATCATATCCTTCATGTATTTGTGACAAGTTCTTTGTTTTGTACCTTCAGATATTGTTCATTTTTAAAATTTTATGTATTTATTTAATTGTAAAAAGTTGTAATCATAGAATCAGTCCTTTTAAGTTTGAGTTTAGAGCCAGAAGAGACCTTAGAAGTAATCTAGTTGAACCCATCACTTTACAGAAAAGTGAACTGACTTGTTCTAATTCACACAGTTTAGTAAGTAGCAGAGCCAGAACTCAAACACAGATTCTGTAGTTTCCAGTCCAGTGCTCTTCATACCGCACCATACTCCCTCTTGAAAACCCATTATGAACAAAAACAATCTTAGCCCTCCTTAGAAATAATCCTCTAATGACTTGTTTCTTACCAAAAAGGCCAAGAAGCAACCATTGGGATGGACTTAGCTGAAATTACCAGCATGATTTACAGTTACAAAATAATATACTTTATATTTATTGTTTATATCCTTATGTTCTGAACTAATCACAAGGCACTCAGATGATTGGGTAGGAGGAAAACGGGAACATTCTGTGCTATAACATTTCAAGTTTTTCAGTGGGATGATTCTTTATCTTGATTTCTAAAATCTTTTTAACACAAAGGATCTCAAGCCTGAAACTTTTGTTCTCTCATGGACATTTCCTGCTTCTACCAGCTGTCTGCTGGCCTATACTAATGCTTTTTTCTTAACCTACCCACAAGAAAATTCCTGTTCAGGAAAAAGAAGTGAGCCGCAGTATTAAGACTAGTCAATGTGGCCTTGATTCCCCATCAGGAACATATCAATGACCTACCTGTTCTTTGTGCTAGTATTGGGGCAGGAATATAAAGTGTCAGGAAGTAGCTTATCTCTCATCTTTTCCCAAGCCATGTAAGAGAAATAATTGCCCTCATTTATGTAAGGCCAGTATGTTCTTTTTTTTGACATTTATTTGAGGTCATATCATAACCAGTGTTCCTAGGATTTATCATTCAAAGAAAAAGAAAAAGCTAGTAGAAATTTCATCTCATCCTATTGTTTGAAACTAGTTCTCTGACAGATAAATCAGTAATATTTCATTAAGAAAATGCATCATGTGCAGAAAAATCCTTTGATAAAATCCAACACCCATTCCTATTAAAAACACTGGAGAGTATAGGAATAAATGGGCTTTTTCTTAAAATGATTAGTAGTATCTACTTAAAACCTTCAGCAAGCATCATATGTAATGGACTCAAACTAGAACCATTCCCAGTAAGATCAGGAGTGAAACAAGGCTGCCCACTGTCACCATGATTATTTAATATTGTCTTAGAAATGTTAGCTTTGGCAATAAGAGAAGAAAAAGAGATTAAAGGAATTAGAGTAGGTAATGAGGAAACCAAATTATCACTCTTTGCAGATGACATGATGATATATGTAGAGAACCCTAAAGACTCAACTAAAAAACTACTAGAAACAATTCACAACTTTAGCAAAGTTTCAGGATACAAAATAAATCCACATAAATCATCAGCATTTTTATATATTACCAATAAAGTTCAGCAGCAAGAGATACAAAAAGAAATTCTGCTCAAAATAACTGTTGATAATATAAAATATTTGGCAATTTATCTACCAAGGGAAAGTCAGGAACTATATGAACTAAATTACAAAACACTTTTCCACACAAATAAAATCAGACCTAGTCAATTAGAAAAACTTAAAATGCTCATGGGTAGGCCGAGCGAATATAACAAAAATGACAATAATACCCAAACTAATTTACTTAGTGCCATACCAATCAAACTCCCAAGAAATTATCTTACAGATCTAGAAAAAAATAGTAGCAAAGTTCATTTGGAAAGAACAAAAGATCAAGAATTTCAAGGGGATTAATGAAAAAAAAAAAGGCTGATGATGGTGGACTTACTGTATCAGATCTAAAACTATATTACAAAGCAGCAGTCACCAAAACCATTTGCTACTGGCTAAGAAATAGAGTAGTCGATCAGTGGAATAGGATAGAATCACAAGACAAACTAGGCAATAACTATAGCAATTTAGTCTTTGATAAACCCAAAGACCCCAGCTTTGGGGATAAATACTCACTATTTGGCAAAAACTGCTGGGAAAATTGGAAACTAGTGTGGAAGAAATTAAGGCTTGACCCACACCTAACACCACATACCAAGATAAAATCTAAATGGGTTCATGATCTGGATATAAAGAGTGATACTATAAGTAAATTAGAGGAACATAATATAGTTTACCTCTCAGACCTATGGAGATGGAATAAATTTATGTCCAAAGAAGAACTGGAACTCTTAATTGAAAACCAGATAGATAACTTTGACTATATTAAGTTAAAAAGTTTTTGTACAAACAAAACCAATGCAAACAAGATTAGGAGGGAAGCAATAAATTGGGAAATCATCTTTACATTTAGGGGTTCTGATAAAAGTCTCATCTCTAAAATATATAGAGAATTGTCTCATATTTATAAAAATTCAAGCCATTCTCCAATCAGTAAATGGTCAAAGGATATGAACAGACAATTTTCAGAGGATGAAATTAAAACTTTTTATAGTCATATGAAAAGGTGCTCCAAATCACTATTGATCAGAGAAGTGCAAATCAAGACAACTCTGAGGTACCACTACACACCTGTCAGATTGGCTAAAATGACAGGAAAAGTTAATGATGAATGTTGGAGGGGATGTGGGAGGGCTGGGACACTGATGCATTGTTGGTGGAGCTGTGAATGGATACAGCCATTCTGGAGAGCAATTTGGAGCTATGCTCAAAAAGTTATCAAACTGTGCATACCCTTTGACCCAGCAGCATTTCTATTGGGCTTATATCCCAAAGAAATCATAAAGGAAGGAAAGGGCCCCACATGTGCAAGAATGTTTGTGGCAGCCCTTTTTGTAGTGGCTAGAAACTGGAAATTGAATAGATGCCCTTCAATTGGAGAATGGCTGAATAAATTATGGTATATGAATATTATGGAATATTATTGTTCTGTAAGGAATGACCAGCAGGACAATTTCAGAGAGGCCTGGAGAGACTTGCATGAACTGATGCTGAGTGAAACGAGCAGAACCAGGAGATTATTATACACGGCAACAACAATACTATATGATGATCAATTCTGATGGACATGGCTCTCTTCAACAATGAAATGTTTCAAACCACCTCCAGTTGTTCACTGAAGGAAGCCATATACACCCAGAGAGAGTGATGTGAAATGTGGACCACAACATAACATTCTCATACTCCTTGATTGATGTTTGCTTACATTGTGTTTCCTTTATCTGATATATCTTTTGTGTAGATAAGATTTTTCTTGTACAACAATGATAAGTTTGGAAATATGTATACATATATTTGATTTGCCAATATTTTAACATAATTAACATGTAGTGGATATCCTGCCATCTAGGGGAGGGGTGGGGAGTTGGGGGGAAAATTTTGTAACAGAAAGCTATCTAAGGGTTAGTGTTGAAGAATTACCCACACATATGTTATGCAAATAAAATAAAATAAAATTAAAAAAAAAAGAAGAAAATGCATCATGTTTATCCTTGGATTATTTCTAGAAAAAAAAAGTCTTGCATTTATATCTCCAGAATCTAGTACTATGACAGATGATTTATATGTTTTTATTGATTAAATAAGTATTTATTAAACACAAGCATTGTGCTAGGCATTGGAGATAGGAAGGAAGCAAAAAGGAAGGGAAGGAGGAAGGAAAGGGAGAAAAGAAAAAAGAGAGGGAGGAAGAAAGGAAGAAGGAAGAGAGGAAGGGAAAAAGGAAAAAAGGAAGGGAAGAAATCTTCCAACTGACCAGTTCTAGTTTGTGGGCCAGCTTAAATCACAGGAGTTGTTACATCAGGGAGATGTTGCCATGACATGCAATGAAACAATTCCAAAGAATATAGAATATATTCCATTAGGAGAGACAATATGTGTGTATATATGTACATGTACACATACATTCACATACATATAAACATATATATAATAGCATTATGTATAATGTACAAATATTTGTACACATAATATAATTTGTATTTATATCATGATTATTATATAGAGAAATGTATAAAAGATATATACAGAGAGAGATATAGTGAAGTAGTTAAATACAAAATTGGTTGGGATGAATGGAAATAATAATTGAAGCAGGGGGATCAGGAAAGGTTTTATGCTACAGATGGTGCTTAAGATGCATTTTAAAGGAAAAGGTCTCCAAGAGAGGAATGAGGAGAAAGTATCTTTTAGATAGGTAAGATGACCAAAGCAAAGGCATGAAGAAGAAAGGTGTAATATTGTGTGTGTGTGTGTGTGTGTGTGTGTGTGTGTGTGTGCAAGAAAGAAGGCTAGTTTGGCTGTATATGAAGGATAGAGGAAGAGAAATAATAATATTCAATGAGACTGAAAAGATAGGTGGGGGACAAGATATATATATCTTTAAAAGCTAAACTCTGAGTACTGTACATTTTATCCCAGAGAGTTGGGGAGTTACATGGTCATATGTTAAAAAAAAATTACTTTGCTAACAGTGATTAGTTTGGACTGTCATGGTGAGAAACTTGAGGCAGGGCAACCAGTGAAGAGGCTACTGCAATATTCTAGGTGAAGGGTGATAAAATGGTTACATGAGTGGAGAGAAGGAGTCAGACACAATAGATGTTATGATGTCAGAAACAATAAGATTTGGTAACTGATTAGACAGAAAGATAGATAGAAAGATAGAGATAGAATGAGAAGACTATTGACCCTGGAAGGAGGTTTGTATCTGACATAAATGGAGAATTTTGGAAGAGGAGATGGTTTGGATAGAAAGATAATGAGTCAGTTTTTGGTTAAATATAAGGTGTCTCTGGGATGTTTAGTATGAAATGTCTAATAGGCAGTTGTTAATACTTAGGGTAGGGACTGGGCTTGGTATTTTAGATCTAAAAGTTACTTGCATAATAAGTGTAGCTAAACAAATGGAAGCCAGTGAGGTTACCGAGAGAGACAATGTGGATAGGAGAGGAGAGGACCCACAGCCAGAGCTTTTCCAGAGTGATAGAATCTGCCAAATACGAAATCTTAGGAAGATGCAGCCTTCAAGAAGTTGAGTCCCCAACACCAGGATGGGACATCCTCAGATTGGATGACTTCATCTGTGAGATACACTGTACAATTAGAATCTGCAATGATTGGATGTGGGAGGGAGAAGATCATGAACCTGGGCAACTAAAAGGATGCACATGCCCTCAAATAGAAATACAGAAGTTGGAAGTGAGGGACACGTGCTCAAAATATTACCAGACATTTGGCTGGGAGCAGCTGGTAATGCAAAACTAGAGTTTGAGGAAAACAACTGGAGCTGAATAGTTACATCTGGAAGCTGTCTGCATAAGGGTACTCATTGAACCCATGGAAGCTTGTAAAATTGTCCAGAGAGACTGTGTATGTAGAGGAAAAAAAGGACTAAGGGCCTGAAATTGTTTTTGTCCTTTGTTCTCAAAGAGGATGAGACATCAGGGAGGTGATACCATGGCAAGCAAGTGAATCATATTGAAGTGAAGGAGGACTGTGCAAAATCCAGAACCATCTGGGTCCAGTGGCCAGAGAGAGATCAGGATGACTAGATATGGCCCTGGATGCAATGAGAAACCTTGGCCTTTAAGGTCTTCAACAGGTCTCAGTTTGACTGAGGGTGCACCCATTCAGTGATTGAGGCTGGATACCAGTTGAGGGAAAGAATCTCTCTCTTTCACCTAGTCAAAAGAATAATAATAATAATAATAATCTAAAGAAATGAATGAATTAATCTGGAAGGGGAAAACCCTCAGGGTTTCTGACCAAAGCAGAAATGACTGCTATTTACATTCAATCTGAGTCAATCAGGATCCAAACAATAACTAAATAGGGATTGGTTTGGGACCTATTAGTAGCCAATTAGAATCAGATTAATTTGGTTTAAGTCATGATCCTTAAGAAAGAAATCTAGCCAGTAAATCCCTATTATATCTTGGGATAGTTCAGGGATGCAAAAAAGGAGGAAAAAATGTTTTTGAGAGTTTCTATAGTTAAGGGTATGATATTCTTATGTGGTCAGAAGGAAGGAAGGGAGGGAGGAAGGAACAAAGGAATGAAAGAAAGGGGCATATTAGCCTTGAAGTCAGGAGGACCTGAGTTCAAATTTGGTCTTAGACACTTAACACTTCATAGCTTTGTGACCCTGGGCAAGTCACTTAACTCCAATTGTCAAAGCAAAAAGCAAAAAAAAAAAAAAAAAGGAATGAAGGGAGAGAACAAGCAAAGAAAGGATGGAAGGAAGGAAAGGAGGAGAGAAGGAAGTTTCCCAACTGACCAATTCCAGCTTTACTCACAGAGATTGTTTGTCCTTCTTTCTTGAAGAAGATGACCATGACATTAGGAAGGTGATGCCATGACATGCAAGTCAAATTCTACTGAATACATACATATGGCACTTAGGGCTTGGGTGATAATCCTGCAAAGGAATTGGAGGAACTGCCAACAAGATAGAAAACCAGGAGAGAATAGTGTCATGAAAACCCAGAGGGAGAGTCAACTATAAAATGCTACGTGTTCTAGTGTTCTACAACTACTTTCCTAAATATCTGGTATGAAAAACTCCCCAAGCTTCCACATGGTCTATGTTTCCAAAATGTCAACATTCCCAGAAAAGTGTTACAGCTAAAATATAGTTTAATCACATTCATTTCCAGCAGCCATAAGGTATAGAGGCATGACCAATGAAGCAAAACTTAATCTCTTTTTTAAGACAAGAATATAGTTGTCAGAGAGACCAAGAGACACAATATCTAGGTTTTTAATCAATTGAGACCTTCATATACCCTATTACTAAAATGGTGAGCAGATGATCAGGAAAATTATCTTGAATATAAAAAACATAGAAAATGCAAGAAATGCTTTCCAAAGCATTAAAGGAATAGGAGAATGCTGCTGCTTTTAAACTCCAATGTCTTTCACAGATGGATGCTATTTGTAATAATAGCAGAGCTAAAGGGTATCTTTTTTTCTCCTCGGAGTATGGAAGCATTATGTAAATGATGCCAGGAAAAAGTATTTCCCCCCAAGGGTTTGAAATTCTTTCATCCAAATTTAATTACTGCACCCACTGAATCTATTCTACTGGAATCAAGGGAATAGTTGCCCTTTTGAATGTGGCAAAATATTGAAAATTCATTTCATTAAAAGCAATAGCATTTAAATATATATTCTGCCATCTTAGCCATATTTATTTGGTATTGTAAATAGGTCTCAGGACAGACTTGTAAAGTAATTCCATGTAATATCAAAATGTTCATGACAGCACACTGTATGTACATGCCTCTTGAGAACTTCCATTGAAAAAATCATTGTACCAGAAAAAGGGATAATTAACAATTTATGTAACTCCCAGAGGACAAGACTTAGAGCTTGTTTATCTAGCAAGTCTGATTGCAATTTATATAAACTGTCCAGTAACAATGACCATAGATTTAGTGTGTTGTTTTTTTAAAAATGACCCAAATTATAATATATTCGCTAAAATGTTGAAAATGCCATGGTTTGAATGTACCATATTGATAAGAAATATTCATCTCAACAATAGACTATCGTAGAGTATTTAGTGCCATGAAGGTCTTTCCTAGTATAATGAGTTTTATTCCATCAGTAAATATTTATTGAGTGTGAAGTATATATAAAGCATTGTGCTCAATGCTATGGGAATACATAGAATAATAAAATATTGATCATCATGGAGTTATAGTGCAGTGTAAGAGATTAGGCACATAAACTATTAATAAGAGACAAAGTCAATAAAAATATTTTTTGTGTGCCTACTATGTGCCAGTTACTTATGTTCTGTGCAATAGGGGATACATAGAATAATAAAATATTGTTCTTCATGTAATTATATTTTAGTGTAGATTAGTAGTATCAAATTAGAATAACTAATAAGAATCAGTCAATAAAATATTTGTTAAGTATATCTACTATTTGCCAAGTACTATGCTAAATGTTATATCAGTTTATGAATATTTATTAAGCTTCTACTATGTGCCAGTTTGAGATACAAAGAAAGACAAAAACATTCCCTGCCTTCAAGGAGTTTAATTGTAAGGGATGAAGCAATCTGTAAATTAATAGGTACTTAGTTTTATACTAACATATACAAAGTTAATGGAAAGTAATCTTAGAAGGAAATGAGCTAGTGGCTGGGGTGCTTAGTTTGGGGGCCAGCCTGTGTAAAAACTCTGAGACAGGAAATGCATTATAGTGTGTAAAGATCAATAATGTGTCTGAATCCTAAGTATATGCAGAGGAAGAAAATTAAGAGATGTTCACTTATGTTCTATTCTTTGTGACCCCATTTGAGGTTATGGGCAAAGCTACTGAAATGGTTTGCCATTTCCTTCTCCAGCCCATTTCACAGATGAATAAACTGAGCTAACAAGCTTAAGTGATTTGCCCAAGGTCACACAACTACTGTCCAAAACTGAATTTGAATTTGGGCTTTCCTGTCTGGCTGCAGGCCTGGCTCTCTCTGCACTGCACCAGAATTAGGAGAATTAACTAATTGGGAGTAGTTAAGGAAAAACTTAATGGAGGGGGTAATTACCTGAACTAGGCTTTGAAGGATAGTAGAAATTAAACAACAGAAGTAGAGAAAAGGGCCTTCTGCATTGAAGAATTAGCATGAGCAAAATATATGGAGATAGTATACCACAGGATGTGTTCAGGATAGTCCTATTTGTCCAAAGAATCAATTTCATGAAAGAGTTGTTAGAGATAAAAATGGAAGAGTAAGTTGGATCTAAATCATGAAGAATCTTGAAAAGCAAGTGATGAAATCCAGATTCATTTGTTAGGTAAAGAAGAGTCATTAAATGTTTTTAAGCAAGAGTCTGACATAAGAACTATAGGTTTGGGGAAGGTTAAACAACTAGAAATGCTGTGTCACATAGCCTAGGCCTCAGTAAGAATGAAGGTAGAACCACTGAGCTAAAAGTTATTGGACCCAGTTTTGGAGAAAGAAGATGTTTAAAAAAGAAAAGAAAAGAAAAATAATAAAATCTCTGGGTTAAGTATTCTGGAGAAAAGAAATGGAATTTTTGGACACTGACAAGTGAAGGAGTTCCAAGACCAAGCAAAAGCCATAGTCAGGGAGTAGCAAGGGGCAAAGTCAAAATAGCATAAAAGTACAAACTATAATTTTGCCTTCCACTAGTTTTGTGACTTAGAAGAAGTCTAATTCCCTGAGGCCTCTAGTCCTTATATATAGTCCTTATAGTCTTTATTGCCCTTTGTGGGCAGACTCGACTTTAGGATAGTTTGGAGGATTGAGTAGGTTAGAAGGAAGGTGGGCTTATCTGAAAAAGAAGGAAAGTTTTCTTGACTATTTATAACCTCCAGTGTGAGTTCTTTATATTTTGTGATTGCTCTTGAGTAAATTAAAGCCTGTCCTATATTTAATATGTAGGGTTAGCCACAGTACTTAGATAAGAGCTGAGGTCCTTTTAATTTTTCTATAGAGAGCTAGACACAAATGAGTGTTGTGATATTCTTAGGGAAGACTCTACATAGGTTTATAACTCCTGTCATTTTACAAACCAAGGAATAATATTTGGGAAGCCATCCAACACTGAGCTCTGTTGTTGTAAACAGTCTAGGGTTCTGGACCACAATTTTCATTTCCTTCAAGTCTTAGCTCAGGACTATCTTCTCCAAGAATTTTTTCCTTATCCTACTAGTTGGTCTCTTTCCCACCAAATTGCCTTGTATTTATTTGTTTATATCTTGTGTGCTCAGGAAAATGTAAGCTTATTAAGAGCAAGTACTGTTTCACTTTCTTTCTATTCTTTTTTCTCCTGGTTTCTTTCAGCTGAAGTCCACCTTCAATAAGCCTTTCTTGATCACCTTTTATATCAGCCTTCCCTCTGTGAATTATTTCCAGTTTATCCTATTTGTATCTTGCTTGTATGTAGTTGTTTACATGTTGTCTCTACTATTAGACTTTGAAAAAAAGAACCATCTTTTTCCTTTTTTTTTATCTCCATGCTTAGCATATGATATCTGGTAG
This sequence comes from Myrmecobius fasciatus, assembly GCA_023553655.1. Taxonomy (NCBI): domain Eukaryota; kingdom Metazoa; phylum Chordata; class Mammalia; order Dasyuromorphia; family Myrmecobiidae; genus Myrmecobius; species Myrmecobius fasciatus. The sequence goes on along the minus strand of JAJPUD010000730.1, from coordinate 239,536 downwards.
GTACTTAATAAATATGTTTACTAACTGACATAGCAGTGTCTTGGACTTGGTAAAAACTTCATAAATGTTTGCTGAATTGAATCAAATTTGAAGTCAGAAGTCTCTATAGTAATTTGAAGTAGGGGACTGTTTTAAATCTGAATAGTCATAGAAGAGACCTTTGAAATCATTTAATCCAAATTTATTTTACCACTGATGAAAGAGGGGCCCAGAAAAAATTAAATAACTTCCCCATGGATACACAGCTAGTTTTTGGCAGAACTTGGACAAGAAACAAAGCTAGCACAACAAAAGCTGCAATAATATGATACTTTGCATTCATATTGAATTATTTTTTTCTTTCTACTTTTAGAACACTCTCCCCATGTATCTTATTTTATTCTCATGACAACCAGTTTGGAAAACTGAATTTTGATGAGACAGTTTGACTTTGTCCTCTGCTATTACCTCCCTGAGTAAGGGAAAGCTCATGTTTTATAAACAAAATTCCAATAATGTCCTGAGAAAATGTCTGATCAAATCCATTGAAATTCACACCTTAGTCAGTAATCGATGTTTTAAAGACAAAAATTCATGCCAAAATATCCCAAAGTGTACTTCTTAGCCATTCATGAATGTTTGTATTCATTAATTAGTTTTAATATGTTCAAAATACAGCCAGTTATTAATATATGCCATAAGCATTATGGACGTAAAATGAATTAATCATGGTCGTTTCATGGCTTAATCATGGACTAGAGAACAGAGACACCATGGTTTTAATGCAGGTCTCTCTTGAGCTATCTAAGTGACATGAAGCAAGAGATTTTATACTATGATTTGCATCCCATAATTGGAGCCAATAATCACAACCATCTTCCTTTTTCCAAAGAAGATATAGAAGAATTAACATTGCATAAATGAACTCTTCTGGAGTAATGCAAAGAATACTTTTGGCAAATGCAACCTTCGTGATGTGCAGCCAAAGCATCATGACCCTAGGACCATCTTGAATAGGTGCATTTTAGTCCTGTTGTCCCAGCCAAGTGCCAGTTCATGAAGCCATACCACAGGAGTTCACAGTTTAAAAGGCTATAAAGAATAGCAGTAGCCAGAGTTCTAGTTTTAACTCTGGTTTGAATAAAGTATATTTTATTTCATAACACCTATTATTTAGAAACTTCATTTCATTCTCAAAAGGCACTTTAAAAATGAAGCACACTATGTAAATGGTAATTAATAATTGTCTATTGATTGCCAGTTGATTGATAGTTTAATTTTAAGTGGGCCTGGCATTGTCCTTTATTAGCCATTAAATTTGCTAGAGTTTTCAGAGTTAAATAACAATCTTATTTAGCTTCTGTATGTTGAACCAACCTTGCTTCATTGTTAACTCAACCCCTATATTTTTTTGCTCTATATATCCCTTATACACTGTCTCTTCTCTAGGATGTTGTCAACCATTTATACATGCAAATGACAAGCTTGTATAATTGCTTCTTATTGGATACCTTCAAATATTTTTCCTCTTAGAGGAAGTTTTTTATAAAAAAGGAAGGGGCAATCATTTGGGGGCTCTGGAATACAGGGATGATGTGTTGAAAAGAGGCACCATGATTGATTATTTCAGAGAGTAGAATGCTCTCCAATTACTTGATCACAAATACCTTGGAGGCATGCTGTAGTCTCCATTGTGGAGCCTACTGTTCTGGAACGTGACCTAATATAGCAAGTTGATAGGAAGTATTTTATAGGAGCTAGGAAGATTCTTTCTGTCCAGAGATTTGCTGGTCTGATTAAGTACCCTTTAAGCTGACCCATGAAAAGGATTTCGGAAAATAGCCAGATAAAATTCTAAAACTTAATACCAGAAAAAGCAATCAAATATGACGTTCAGAAAGAATGGCAACAGTGGAAAGGTAAGGGGAAAAAAATCTAGAAAGATGATTGGAAATATCACTTATGGCTTCAGATGTCTTTATACCAGTGCTCAAGATTAATGAAAAAGAAACAAAATGAAGTTGGCATTTGAATGTAGGGTAGTAAATATGATCTCACAGATTTCACCAAAACTTGGTGGTACGGCCTCATTATGGAATACGTTAGTGGAAGGAGATACTATCTGGAACATCTGGTAGAAGAAGCAGAAAAATAATACTGCATTATAACTGAATGAATATCCACAAAGTTGATAACATAGTAGAAAATCTTTAAATGAAGATAAATGGAGGGAGAAATAAAAGTCATATAAATGTAGGAGTATACCACAAACTTCCAAATGGAGGATGATGCTCTCCTGATAAACGTATTTCATACAATTAACACTGAAAAATGGTACAACTGTAGTAAGAAACTTTCTGAACACCTGCACTAGATCTTGTTCTGCCAAAAGCAGAATATCTGGCAAATTCTTGACTTGTCCTTCTGACAGTTTCATCTCTGAAAAGACTGAAGTGACAAAGGAAGCTGGTATTCTGAATCTAATTGTGACCATAAAAGACAAACTAGTTGGTGAAGTAGAAAGCCCAAGAAATTTAAGATAAGTGACTGTGCCATTTTAGAGTTTGTGATATTCAATGATAAGTGACCTTATACATCATCTTGAGTTTTATGACATCTAAGATGATTGTTGGAGAATCAGATTGTTTTGTACTAAGAACCAGATTTCAAAACATTCATAAATGATCTAGGAGCACAAAGAGTTCAAGAAAGAAGAAAAGAAAGAAACAAACTTTTATAAAGGATCTACTATGTGCCAGTCACTGTGAAAAACTCTTTATAAATATTATATCATTTGATCCTCATAACAATCCTGGGGTATAAATGCTATTATTATCCCCATTTTATATTTGAGGAACTTGAGAAAGAGGTTTAGAAGTTTGCTCAGAATCACATAACTAGAAAGTATCCGGGTCCAGATTTCAATTTTAGTCTTCCTAATTTTAGACCCAACTCTATCCATTGTGTCATTTATCTGCCTCAAAAAAGCAAAATTCTGAAAATACCATTTCAGTCAGTCTTGCTGAAAAATAAAGGCAGGTAGCTTATAAAGAAATCCCTGCAGCTGAATAAGTAACACTTTTATATGCACAAATTTATTTTATTTTTTTCTCTTTAGTTTTAAAATTAATAAGACACTTGCTTTTAGAAATGATAACAAAATCAAATTTACATTTACAATCTTCAGATAATTTCTATGTATAACAATATGTCTCTAATAGCTCATTAATTTCTTGTATTTCACCATTTGGCTTATTCATTCATCTCTCAGTTCATACATTTCATAAGCTCATATGTGAGACTCAACTGCTGTGGGCTTTGAAGAATAATTAGACGACAGTGTGAAACAGAATAGACCCTTTTATTTGTTGTGTACACAGGAAGAGTTCCGATGACTTACCTAAAGAAACCAAAAAGAATGGGAGATAAAAAAAAACAAAAGATTACTGCAACAACCCAATAAGCATATATTTCAAAACTAGGTTAGTCTAGAGCCAAGATATCTCCGCAGCAAACCTGAAAGAGTCACAGAGAAATAGTACCAGGGTACCAGTAAGCCTTGGATACTCTGGTCTGCAGGCCATAGCGGAAGGCTATGGAGATCTAGAATTCATAGGATCATAGGTTTAAAGAGAATAGGAAAGTCATTGGACACATTCCCTTTATTTAATAGATGGGAAACTGTGGCACAGAACAATTAAAGAACTTGCCAAAGACTACATTTAGATGATTTGTCCAGAATGAGATTTGAATTCAGGTTTTCTTGACCCACATTCAAGACTCTATTCTCTGTTCACCATGCTGATCCAAATCCTGGGTCCACACTTCATGGCAGCTTAGCTCATATTTCATGGCAGCTGCCTAGTTTGAGTTTCAGACAATTTGAACTCTTGACAACTGTGGGATCAGAGCTGCTTAAGGATTATATAAATATGGGAAGGATCTCTCTCAGGGGGGATTTCATATTGGTTTTTTACCCGTGAGGTCACATGCTGGTAGCTAGAAAGCTAAGAGTTTCTAATCTCAAATGTTCCAAATATAGAAGCTTCCAAATGGAGACTTCTGGGAAATGGATGGGACAGAAGGGAGAGGCTACCCAGAAAAAGAAAGAACACAGCTCAGAAAGTTTTTTGAGCAGAAAAAGATCAAGTCAGAAAAATCAAAGGGAACGTAGGGATGTTGGAGAGAATGGGGGAAAATAAAATTCTGGAGAATCAGAAGTGGAGCCTGGTGAGAAATGAGGATGGTTAGCTCAAGCACTTCATGAAATGTCAGTCGTGTCTTCATAATCAGTGGAGAAGAACTGCAGGAGAAGAACCATCTCCATGGAGAGAAGATAATGAGGTAAGTCCATCGTCATGAGTGGAGTTGAAAGAAAAGATTAATCGATTCCTAGGGAGTTTTTAAGTGATTTGCCAAGGTTCCTACAGTTGGTGACTATCTACGTTGATACACCATAATTTATTTTGTCATTCACCAACTATTAAAAATTTGTTTCTTTAATTATTTATCATGATAGATATTTCATATATATATATATATGTATGTGCATACATATATATATTGAAAAGGCCTTTTCTATATTATATTTTAAGTTCATATTTTCAATTTACCAATAATGTATCAGTGCTTTTTTAAACACCACACCAGCATTTACATTCTCACTTAGTTTTTTCAATTTCATGTATGTGAAATAACATCTCAAAGTGTTTTTTAAATTTACATATTTCTGATTTTAATGAGTTAACTGAGATAAATAACTTTTTCAAGAGATTATTTACTTTTATGAATTATCTTTTTATAGCCTTTGACCATTATCAATTGATGACTGGATGTTGCCTTTAGATATTTGTATTAATTCCTTATCAATTTTATATCCTTTATTTTTATCTGTTTCATTTGCTACAGAAGCTTTCTCCAAACTCATAATTTTTTTCATGATTGCATCATTTTTTGTTGTTCAGACTTCTTTTTTTTTACTTTTATGTAATCAAATCCTTTGACCTTATCCCCTGTAATTTCTTTTATTTGTTGAAAGTTAAAAACATATTCTCAAGCTCAGATTTTAGAAAGACATTTACAAAAGAGAGAACAGAACTATAATTAATGACACATACAAAACAGTAGCAGATGACCATAAAAATACAGTAGGGAAGGCTAAAGCCTAGAGCGAATTTAGGCTTACAAAAATGCTGAGACAACAAAAAACAGCTTTTTAAGCAATATTAAATTAAAACAAACAAAAAAGAAAGAAAGAAAGAAAGGAACGGTAGACCTCTTGTTTAGGAGAAATAGTCTGTATGCTTCCTTGGAGTGCCACACTCCAAGAATGATGTTATCTTCTGTAGAATTGGGCATGGTTCCCATTTATGCGTATCCCAAATGCCTGGTACATAGTAAGTTCTTAATAAATTGTGTAGATTGATAATAAATCAGAAAGCACAGCTGCTTATCTCACTTAATAATTTTTAATGAATAAATAAATCTCTCTTCTTCAGTTAAAAGAATGATTTCAAGCCTGAAAGTTAAAATAAAGCATGTGACAAGAGAATCAGAGCTCAAGATAGGTAAAAAGATAGGAAGAAGGCACTAAAAATAAGTTCAAGTCTCCTAGCCTAGATGAATTACATCCTACTCTATACCAGAAGAATTTTCAAATGTCATCTAAGACCTACTAGTGGTAACTTTTAAGAAATCATGAAGATTGAGAAAGATGCCAGAGAAATAGAACAACAGTAATGATAATTCATCTTCATTTTGAAGTTTATACAACATAAACCATAATAATCCCATGAAGACCATAATGCAAATATTGTCTCCATTTTACAGATGAAGAAACTGAGTCTCAGAGAGGATAAGTAATTCCCCAATGACCACACACTTAAATATCAGAACTAGAATTCAAATACAGATGTCCTAACTTATATTTCTGGGCTTTTACAAAACCATGCTGTTTCTGGAAATTGGCAAATATCCCAATTTTCAATAAAGGCTAAAAAAACACTGGATAGAAAAAGCATTGATTCAATACTTCAGGTCTCCAAAATGCTTTTATTCTTAATTCTTTTTTTTTTCACTTTAACTTTTTAATTATGAGTTCCAAATTCTCTTCCTCCCTCTAAACTACTCCCTTACCCGTGGAAAAGGCAAGCAATATAATACTCATTGCTACAGAAACATGCAAAACACATTTCCATTGTAACCATGTTACAGGAGGGAAAAAAAAGGTAAAAAAAAACCAAAACACCTTATATCTTGAACTTAGAGTTCATCAGTTCTTTCTCTGCAGATGAATATAATTTTTCATCAGGAGTCCTTTTGCAATTGTAGATCATTGGATTGATCAGAGTAGCAAACTCTTTCTCAGTTGATCATCATTTTACTATTGCTGTTATTGTGAACAATGCTCTCCTGCATTTTGCATCAGTCCATATAAGTCTTCCCTGGTTTTTCTGAATTCATCCCCCTTATCATTTCCTGTAGCAAATAGTGTTGCATTATAATCATGTACCACAGCTTATTTGTCTTTTTTCCAATTGATGGGCAATCCCCTATATTTCTAATCCTTTGCCACCTTAAAAAGAACTACAATAAATATTTTGCCCATATAGTTTACTTCCCTTTTTCTTTGATTTCTTTGTGATACAGACCTAGTAGTGGTCACAAAAAGAGCTACTATAAATATTTTTGCACATATAGGTCCTTTCTCTTTTTCTTTGATAACTTTGGGATATAGATCTAGTAGTATTACTGGGTCAAAGGATATGCACAATTTTTTTGTTTCAGTTAGATGGATTCCTCTGATTGTTACCAGTCCTAAAGTTGGGGAATTCAACAAATTAAAGAATGCTAGAGTTATAATATGTTTTACTTTTAACAAAATATTTAGCAAAGTTGTCCATGACTGATATTCATACATATTTGATATTGAAATGATAATATTGTTAAAGGAGTTCATGACTGGTTCAGCAGTTATACCCAGAGAATACTAATTAAGCATTCTATGGCTGCATGAAGGGAGGTTTCTAGTGAAGTACTTCAGAACTTTTTCTTTCTTTTTTTTAAATTTTTTTATTAAAGCTTTTTATTTGCATAACATATGTATGGGTAATTTTTCAACATTGGCCCTTACAAAGCTTTCCGTTACAAATTTTCCCCCCTAATCCCTTCCCCTCCCCTAGATGGCAGGAAGTCCACTACATGTTAATTATATTAAAATACTTGACAAATCGAATATATGTATATGTATTTCCATACTTATTTTGCTATGCAAGAACAATCATATCTACATGAACAAAAAATATCTGAGAAAGGAAACCCAATGCAAGCAAACATAGATAGAGAGCATGATAGTGATATGTTGTAGTCCATACCTCATATCCCTCTCTCTGGGTGTATATGGCCTTCTTTACTGAACAATAGGAAATGGTTTGAAACATTTCATTGTTGAAGGGAACCATGTCCATCAGAATTGATCATCATATAGTCTTGTTGTTGTCATGTACAATGATCTCCTGGTTCAGAACCCTTTCTTAATCATCTTTTTATCAATATTTAGAACAAAAATATAAAAGACATGCTTAACAAATTTGCAGATTACAAATGAGATTGGCTCGAGTGTTTTGCAGACTTCAAGCTCTATATAAATGTCATTGGGGAAAGGGAAGGAGGCAATATGACATAGTGGCTGGAGAGATGACCTCAATGACCAAAAGGACTTGACTTTTAATCATACCTGTGACACAGTCTTTAGCTTTGTGCTTCTAAGCAAGTCACCTAACATCTCCATTGCAGAGAAGTTGCCAACATGCATTTGGAAGAGATGGAGTTTTCTCACTTAGGAATTGCCTATACCAATAACATCACCAGTCCAATCCCTATACCCACTATTTTTATTATTGCATGGAAGGGCCATCAACAAATCATGATTCAAAGTTATTTTAGCTAACTAGAATACAAGCTTGAAATCAACAAGGTGAAGCTTAATAAGGATTGAAGTAAAGTTGTACATTTAGGTCCAGAAAATCAACAGAATAAATTAAAAAATAGGGAATTGCTTTGGAAGCTGTTCATATGCATAAGATATTATTTAACCAGAGTTTAATATATGTAAACAATGTAATGTAATTAGGTTTTTTAAGCTTTATTTTCCTTCAAATCTCAGCTTCTATAGGAAGCCTTTCCCAATTAATTCTAGTACCTTCCTTTTTAATTATTTCCTATTTCTCCTGTATATACCTTCTTTGTATATGTACATACTACATTTCTATGAATCAGTCAACAAGTATTTATTAAGCACCTACTATGTATCAGGCACTGTGTGAAGGATAGGTTTATAAAGAAAGGCAATAAATTGCCCTTGCCCTTGAGGAACTCATAATCTAATGGGGAAGACAATAAACAGAAATGTACAAAACATATACAATCAACAAGATGAAGTTTAGCAAGGATTGAACTAAAGTTGTACACTTAGGTCCAGAAAATTAACAGAATAAATAAAAAATAGGGAATAATTTAATCTTGAAAAAAAAGACAAAATGATAGCTGGCTTCAAATTCTGGAAGACATGTTGCATAATAAAGGCAGCAGAATTATATGTTCCTTAGCACATTAATTTCCCTATGGATTCAAAGTCAAGTCTTTTTGAGTTTAAGTTTCATAGTCTTTCCATTAAACCAAATAAATCAAAGCAGGAGCTAGATAAACATCAGAAATATAATAAAAGGGAAGCCTCTATGCTTAATTTATCTAGATACCTGTGTAGTATTATTCAGCCATCAGCATTTGCCTGTCTCAGGAAATGTGTACCCTGCACTTCCCAGGAAATATATGCCTTACACTTCCAGACCTGCCTTCACAACTCTCCTGCATTACTGCCTTCTTCCTCCTTCCTCCAAGTTCTCAGAAACTTTTCCCCCTGTTAAATTTGCCTCAGACCCAATTATGATTAGTTTTGGCTCTACTTTTATGACCAGAAGGGGAATCTTTAAAGTCAATATATCATTGCACATTTTAACAGTTTCCTTCTTTACTATTCTTCCAGTTAGGAGTCAGTAGTTTTATTTGTAGAGAGGAAACTCATTCTTCTCTTCGTGCAGAATTCTGGCAAAGTTCCTTGGATTCAATCCCTTTACTTTACTCTTATTTATTCTTCCTTTCAGTTCTTCTATGAATTCACTGATTCTGCTGCTTTCTTCTATTCCAGCTATGCAAGTAGACAAATTCATGTTGAAATACAAGGTCACTACAATCTAAATAACTAGGAGTGAAAACTTTCCCCACATTGCCTTGTTGATTAGCTTTCCCCTTTAATCTACCAAAAAGAAAGAAGTTTGGACTCTAGAATTCATTCAGATTTTGGCCTTTTGGTCAGGACTGGCATCCAAGAAGCAATAATAGTATCTCCTGAGAATAATTAGTGTATGACAGATGGAACCAAATGAATGGACTTGGAGTAGTAAGCTGAGGGATAGTTCAGAAATGGATTGCCTCTTTTAAATTTAAAAACAAAGTCAGTGTACTTTGAATTTTGGCCAATTCACTTTCCCTTCCCCTTTTTTTTTCCTTCTGGGTTATACAGTTCTATTTGCTTTTTTAATAGAAGAGACTCAAGTTTGATAAATGCTGAAAGCTTAATTGACTGACATAGACTCATACTAACATAAAGTACTTATTTGCTATTGTCTTCATTTTCTATCTTCAAGTCGCAGAAGCAGACAAATCTTTTATAACCCAGCCATCATTGAAATACTTTTATGTTTTATTCATTTGAATTTCAGGCTTTTTCTTTGCAGGCCCCTCGTGGAAACATAATTTGGGTATTATTCATTCCCATTTGGTATACTCAATGCCAGGGACAATATACTATATTACTAGCAATTTGTGAATTCTTGATAAATAATTTCTGTAATTCATTCCCAGTTGCTCTGTTGGACGTCACAGATGATACAATACTCAAATGTCTCAGTTTTGTTTATGTAATTCATAACTAGAAAATTAACCCAATCGTATGTTCTTCACATCTTTTTTTGTCAGTCTCAGAAATCTAGCATAATGATGTAGTGTAAATTAATGCAAATAGAAAAATATTTCAACACATAACTGTGCTTTTGTCAAGTAGAAAATTAAGAACTTGTTGGCTTGAAGCCTTCATTCTAAAATAAGAATATTTCAGTCATTTTTACAGTTGTGTCGGACTTTTCATGACCCCAGTTGAAATCTTCTTAGTAAAGATACTAGAGTGGTTTGCCATTTCCTTCTCTAGCTCTTTTTATAGATGAGGAAACTGAGGCAAAATAGGGTTAACTTATTTGCCCAAGGTCATACAGCTAAGAAGTGTTTGAGACTGGATTTGAACTCGGGAAGATGAGACTTTCCGAGTCCAGACCCCAGTATTCTATCCACTGTACCACCTACCTGCATATTAGCAGATGTTTTTTGTTGATATTCTCTTTTATAAATGTTTCAACTCTGAAAGACTTATTTTAAAAAATAAAGTCCCATTTTTCAGAATGTCCAGGCAATGAAACATAAAATTAATAGATTTGGTGACTTGAGAATTGCTACTTATATTATACATAGATTACTAATGTCAAACAATTAGAATTTATTTAAATACACTTTGCAGTTACACTATTATAAAATGGGAGTATAATCATAGATATTTAAAAGGTATTTCAGGGTCTTTCAATATGTCATGGTCATCATAATTAGTAGTTTTTATTGATAATGTTGGAGGATACAGGGCATAGAATAGTGAGTTAAGACTATAGTAATACAATCATATTGAAAGCTGCATTTAAAAAATATATAATCATTTATTGGTGTGGTAGGAGTATCCTCTCCTAAGACTGAGAAACCCATGTCATATAATCTAGGATGGTTTTTCTCTTAAAAATCAATGAAACCATTCTTGAGATTTCATTGATTTAGAGTACTAAGACTTCACTAACATAACCCTAATTGACTAATGTATAAAAAAAATCTATCTAGGTGGATAGAGATTGGGGTCAGAAAGAACCAAATTCAAAGCCAATCTAGACATTTATTAGTTATGTGATGATAGCAAGTCACCTAATCTCTCTCTGCCTCAGTTTCCTTATTTGTAAAATGGAATAATAATAGCACCTACCTCTCAAGTTGTTGTAAGGATCAAATTGGTTATTATAATGTGCTCAGCCCCTTGGAATGGTGATGATGGTGATGATGATGGTGGTGGTGATGGTGATGATGATGATAATTGATGACATTGATGATAATGATGATTTTGTAGTCAGCCCTCCTAAGACTTGATGGACTCTCTGCTGCTATACAAGTCCCCCTGGCTAAGACTGTGTAGAAGTAAGGGTAACTCCATCATCCTGGCCCAATGCTGTAGTTTTCCCATGTCATTGTTAAGTAAATTTTCTTTGGTAAAATGTTATGTGGTATGTTATGTGGTCTGCAAGTACTTTATCTTCAGTTTAAATCCCAAGAATGATTCAACTAGAATTGAATCAAGCCTAGTGCAGAACATTTGGCTGAGCAAGATTGGGTCATTCTGACCTCTTAGCTGGCCTTGTGGTTGCAGTGAAGAAAGGGTAGTGCAGAAGAAGGAGAAGAACCTTGAGTATTTCATTGGCTGACTGGCTAGAATTCCCTGGAATTATCTCTGTACACAATATGTTTATGCCCATTTTGTGGGGTGTGGAACATATTTTCATTACCTTTAATGATTTCAGGCTGTATAATCTTTGCTTTTTTGTTCCCTTTTTTGACTTACTGGTTGTAACCATGATTTATTTGATGCTGAATCCTTGGTCAGGAACATAACCCCTAACTATAATATTGTTCTGATACAGAAATAGCCTCTGCTTTAGAGTGATTGACTTTTTTAATTCAGTTTGCTCCCTTCTGCCTTGTAGAATTCTTAGCTTCCTTTAACACTCAGCTGTTGTGCTGCTCACTATGAAAAAAAGCCTTACAATCTGATTAATTGCTAGTGTTCTCTCCCTTCTTTATCTAGATTACCTTGTATTTACCATTTTTTTTTATATGCTATAAAGTCTAGGAGAACCTTGAAGGCAGGGGATTTGTCTTTGTACCCCAAATACTTATCATTCCACCTTGCACATATTAAAACTTTAACAAATACTGAGTAAAATTTAAGTGAATTTACAGGAATGCATTGCAGCAAAAACACGGAAATTATTTTTATCATTCTTAATTACTTATCATTGTCTGTTTCTCATTAATGCATAATAGATTAAATTATTTAGGCTTAATAATGAGTTGTATTAGTTAGAGGAAGACAGTTGCTATAGTGGATAGAGGGCCATTCAGAAAATCAGAAAGACTTGGATTCAAATCTAGTCTGACACTGATACACTAAGCTATGTAACTCTGGGCAAGTTAGCTAGCACCTATCTCCCACAGTTGGTGAGGATCAAATGAGGTAATAATTGTAAAACCCATTGTCTGGCACGTAATAACTGCTTCATAAATATTAGCCATTGTCATCATCATTATTATAGTTATTATGATTATATTCTGGATAATTGGAAGTTTACAATAATATAGCACAATACATAATGTGTTATTCTTTCTCATATTGAATTCTTGTGAAAAATTGCACCCATTTACTGTTAATTATTTTAGGATTGTCATTTAAAATTTAGTTTCAAAAAAATACTACTTATAAACTGAAATTTGTATTTTAATTAAATGTCATGAAAAGCTATATAGATTTTTAATAACTTTCTGGGGCAGGAAAAGAAATCCACCAAAATTATTTTAGATTCAAATCAAGATAATGGGAAAACAATCCAAATTCAGAAGTTGACTAACTTTTTTTGGCTAATGTTGAAATATAAATTATAATTGTAGGAAACAGTAATTTTCAAGTTCTTCTATCCTTACACTTTAAAAAAAAGTAACATTTTTATAGGTCTCAAATTTGAAAAGATAATGTTCCTTAACTCAGTTATCTTTTCAGTAAATCATACTGATCCAACATACATACTTCAATACTAACTTATATGACCTAATCAGTTGTTTAAAATGTGGTTCTTGAGTGAAAATACAAAAGTTTTAACTGGAAATTTTTAGCCCTTGTTGAAGCCACCTAAATGCTTTTTCTTAGATCCATGTTTTTTAACAGCAACCTAAGAATGTGACTCAGCATGCAAAAAGCAGGAATTTCTTCTGCTCAAAGAGCATAATGAATGGTGCTGGTACCTAGATATTTGATGCTTCTTAAATAAAAAGATTAAACTAAGTTTCTCACTTTGCAAAACTTCATATACAATATATTAAGTATCTTCAAAGTTGATTTAAAAGAGAGCTTAGATAAAGCTTCAGTATCAGTCAATAGATAATCAATGAAGGCCACCAGGGAAATTTACTTTATATCTTAAAGTAATATTCACAGGATGTCTCATTGTGCCTATGTCCAGAAGTCACCACTTTGTTAACGAATTGTAACAGATCAATTAGACCAATGAAAGCACCCCTCTAAATATGGAGGAACAGAATTCACAACTAAATTTAGACATCAGGATTGCAGGTAAAATTACATAATAAGAAATTCAACATGGTGCCGTTTTAATACTCTCAATCAAGCAGATAGTTTCAAGAACTATGTTACCATGGACATATCCCTTTGTTTCTCTACTTCTCAGTGTCATTTATTAATTAGAGGGGGGTGAACTAAGGGACTTCTAAATTTTCTTGCAGTTCTAGAGCTATGATATTAGGATATTAATATGCCATTTCAGGGTTCATTCTATGATAGATGAGTTCCTTTGTGTATCTGTACCTGTTTTGCCCAAATCCAAATTAGACTTATGCAAAATTCCAGGCTTTACTCAATACTATTGTAATGAGATGCCATTACTATTTTCCGTAAGTTAAGATCATAACTTAAGTCATATAGTATAGTATAGATTAACTATTTTTCAGGTTTAGTCATTCTCAGTCCAAAAATTCACCTGTAAGCGAGTGCCTCCTCCTTTCTACCTGGTCTTTTCCCTGTCACTCTTTAAATCTAGAATCTTCATTTCTCCGCTAGAAATTTCCATTTTCTAGATGAGTGATGGCTCCTTGCCCTTGATCTCAGAGAAAGAAAACCAATCAGATCCCCTTGAGCCTGACTTCACTACTTCCTGTAGCATACATAAGCCACCCTGATTCTGGAAATATCCTCACCCCTAAGCTTCTTGTATTGTTCTAAAGCATGGACCTAACAGTCCCAAGGGCAGCTTGGGACCATATGCCAAATTCTGAAAACAGACACCTGTGAGTTTTTATGAGACCATGGTGAACTTTCCCATTGACTGGAAGCCATACTGCCTCTTTAGCAAGACTTTTATTTGCACCCTTTCCCAGATCCTTTTGGAGAGGACATTCCAAGCCCCAATGCAAGGACTGTCATTGAGGTACTGTTTTCTCCTTCCTTATGTCTCCTGCTCTCTTGGGTGTTTTCAGTTAAATTAAATGGCTTTCTTTTGGAGGGGAATCTTTCTTTTTAAAAAAGAACTCTTAATCTTCTTCCTGGGCTGGTGAAACCTATGGAACCCTTCTCAGAATAATGTTTTTCAATGCATAAACTAAATTACATAGAATTGTAAAAGGAACCAAACATATTGAAATAAGTTATCAAATAATAAAAAAAGGAATAAGTTATCAAAATACTTTTTTAAAAAAACTTCACAGACTCCACGTTAAAAAACTACTTCTTAAATACTCCCAAATCGGGGCAGCTAGGTGGTGCAGTGGATAGAGCACCAGCCCTGAAGTCAGGAAGACCTGAGTTCAAAATCTGGTTTCAGACACTTAACATGTTCTAGCTGTGTGACCCTGGGCAAGTCACTTAACCTCAATTGCCTCAGCAAAAAAGAAAAAAAAAGAAATACCCCCCAATAAAAGGGTTCATTGCCTTTAACATTAAATGAAATATCTGATTCTTCAAGGAAATTCTTCTAATCCCCACCAAAGACCCCAACAATAGGCTATACTTGGTCAGACTACTGCTTCATATCTGTCAGTTTAATGGCACCAACCAATGGGATATAGCACCCAACCTCAAAAGGTTGGAGACCTATTCCTAACTCTCTAGATTATCTTAGCTTTTGAGAAACAATAAATTGCAGTGGAAAAGAAGCCTACATTTGGAACAAGAAGACCTGGCTTTGAGTACCTTCTGGTTCTGACATTGAGTAGCTTTATAATTGTGACACAATCATTAAAAAGTTTCTTAGTCTCAGTTTTTTCATCACTGTAAAATGAGTAACAATATTGGCACTGTCCCATTACTGATCTGGATCCCAAGGAAATCTTTTTTTTTTTATTAAAGCTTTTTATTTACAGAACATATGAGTGATTTTTCTACATTGACTTTTGCAAAACTTTTTTTTTTGTTGTTCCAAGCTTTTCCCCTCCTTCCCCCCACTCCCATCCCTACATGACAGGTAGTCTAATGCATGTTAAATATCTTAGATTATATGACATCCAATATATGTATACATATCTATACAGTTATCTTACTGCACAAGAAAAATCAGATCTAGAAAGAGAAAAAAAAATCTAAGAAGGAAAATAAAATGCAAGGAAATATTCCCAGAAAGCATTAAAATGCTGTGTTGTGGTCCACACTCAGTTCCCTCAGGCCTCTCTCTGGATGTATATGACTGTCTTCATCGCTGAACAATAGCAACTGCTTTGAATCACATTATTGTTGAAGAGAACCATATCCATCAGAATTGATCATCATATAGTCTTGTTGGGGTGTATAATGTTCTCCTGATTCTGCTGATTTCACTCAGCATCAGTTCATGCAAGTCTCTCCAGGCCTCTCTGAAATCATCCTGCTGGTTGTTTCTTACAGAATAATAATATTCCATAACATTCATATACCATAATTTATTCAGCCATTCTTCAATTGATGGGCATCCTTTCAGTTTCCAGTTTCTTGCCACTACAAAAAGGGCTGCCACAAACATTTTTCCCATGTGGGTCCCTTTCCCTCCTTTAAGATCTCTTTGGGATATAGGCCTAGTGGAAACACTGCTGGGTCAAAGGTTATGCACAGTTTGATAACTTTTTGAGCATAGTTCCAGATTGCTCTCCAGAATGGTTGGATCCATTCACAGTTCCACCAACAATGTATCAGTGTACCAGTTTTCCCACATCCCCTCCAACATTCGTCATTATCTTTTCCTGCCATCTTAGCCAATCTGACAGGTGTGTAGTGATATCTCAGAGTTGTGTTAATTTGCATTTCTCTGATCAATAGTGATTTGGAGCACCTTTTCATGTGACTAAAAATAGTTTCAATTTCTTCATCTGAAAATTGTCTGTTCATATCTTTTGACCATTTATCAATTGGAAAAAGGCTTGATTTCTTATATATTTGAGTCAATTCTCTATATATTTTAGGAATGAGGCCTTTATCAGAATCTTTGAATGTAAAAATATTTTCCCAGTTTATTGCTACCCTTCTAATCTTGTCTGCATTCATTTTGTTTGTACAAAAACTTTTTAACTTGATATAGTCAAAATTATCTATTTTGTAATTAATGATGATCTCTAGTTCTTCTTTGGTCACAAATTCCTTCCTCCTCCACAGGTCTGAGAGGTAAACCATCCTACATTGTTCTAATTTGTTTATAATATCATTCTTTATGTCTAGATCATGAATCCATTTTGACCTTATCTTGGTATATGGTGTTAAGTGTGGGTCAATGCCTAGTTTCTTCCATACTAGTTTCCAATTTTCCCAGCAGTTTTTGTCAAATAGTGAATTTTTATCCCAAAAGCTGGGGTCTTTGGGTTTAGCAAACACTAGATTACTACAGTCATTGACTATTTTGTCCTATGAACCTAACCTATTCCACTGATCCACTACTCTGTTTCTTAGTCAGTACCAAATGGTTTTGATGACCACTGCTTTATAATATAGTTTTAGATCTGGTACAGCTAGGCCACCCTCATTTGCTTTTATTTTTCCATTAATTCCCTTGAAATTCTTGACCTTTTGTTTTTCCAGGTGGATTTTGTTGTTATTTTTTCTAGGTCAGTAAAATAATTTCTTGAAAGTTTGATTGGTATAGCACTAAATAAATAGATTAGGTAGTATTGTCATCTTTATTATATTCACTTGACCTAAGAGCACTTGATATTTTTCCAATTGTTTAGATCTGACTTTATTTGTGTGGAGAGTGTTTTGTAGATTTTGCTCATATAGATCCTGACTTTCCCTTGGCAGATATATTCCCAAATATTTTATACTATCGAAAGTTATTTTAAATGGAATTTCTCTTTATATTTTTTGCTGTTGGATTTTGTTAGTGATGTATAAAAATGGTGATGATTTCTGTGGATTTATTCTGTATCCTGCAACTTTACTAAAGTTGTGGATTAATTCTAATAATTTTTAGTTGATTCTCTAGGGTTCTCTAAGTATACCATCATATCACCTGTTAAGAGTGATAATTTGGTTTCCTCACTACCTACTCTAGTTCCTTTAATCTCTTTTTCTTGTCTTATTGCCAAAGCTACCATTTCTAATACAATATTGAATAGTAATGGTGATAGTGGGCAACTTTGTTTCACCCCTGATCTTATTGGGAATGATTCATATTTATCACCATAACATATGATGCTAGCTGATGGTTTTAAATAGATGCTACTGACTATTTTAAGGAAAAGTCCATTTATTCCTATATTCACTAGTGTTTTTAATAGGAATGGATGTTGGATTTTATCAAATGCTTTTTCTGCATCTATTGAGATAATCATTTTTTTTTGTTAATTTGGTTATTGATATAGTCAGTTATGCTAATAGTTTTCCTAATATTGAACCATCCCTGCATTCCTGGTATAAATCCTACTTGGTCATGGTATATTATTCTGGGGATGATTTTCTGTAATCTCTTTGCTAATACTTTTTGGTCTATAATTTTCTTCCTCTGTTTTTACCCTACCTGGTTTAGGTATCAGCACCATATCTGTATCATAGAATGAATTTGGTAGTATATCTTCTTTCCCTATTTTTTCAAATAGTTTATATGGTATTGGAATTAATTGTTCTTTGAATGTTTGGTAGAATTCACATGTAAATCCATCTGGCCCTAGAGATTTTTTCTTAGGGAGTTGATTAATAGCTTGTTCTATTTCTTTTTCTAAAATGGGACTATTTAAGTAATTTATTTCCTCTTCTGCTAATCTGGACAATCTATATTTTTGTAGATATTCCTCCATTTCACTTAGGTTATCAAATTTATTGGCATAAAGTTGGGCAAAGTAACTCCTGATTATTGCTCTAATTTCCTCTTCATTGGTGGAAAGTTCTCCCTTTTTATTTTTGAGACTAACAATTTGATTTTCCTCTTTCCTTTTTCTAATCAAATTAACTAGAGACTTATCTATTTTGTTGTTTTTTCATAAAACTAACTTTTAGTTTTATTTATTAATTCAACAGTTTTTTTACTTTCAATTTTATTAATCTTTTATTTTTAGGATTTCAAGTTTGGTATTTGATTGGGGGTTTTTAATTTGTTTTTTTTTCTAGCTTTTTTTAGTTGCAAGCCCAATTCATTGATTTTCTCTTTCTCTATTTTATGCAAATAAGCATCTAGAGATATAAAATTTCCCCTTATTACTGCTTTGGCTGCATTATTGTCATTCTCTTGGATGAAATTAGTAATTGTGTCTGTAATTTGCTGTTTCACCCATTCATTCTTTAGGATGAGATTATTTAGTTTCCAATTGCTTTTTGGTCTATTTTCTCCTGGCCTTATGTTGCATGTGATTTTTATTGCATCATGATCTAAAAATTTCTGCCTCCCTGCATTTGATTTTGAGGTTTTTGTGTCCTAACACATGGTCAGTTTTTGTATAAGTTCCATGAATTGCTGAGAAAAAAGTAAACTCCCTTCTGTCTCCATTTAATTTCCTCCAAAGATCTATCATACCTAACTTTTCTAACATTTTGTTTACCTCCTTAACTTCTTTCTTATTTATTTTGTGGTTTGATTTATCTAGTTCTGAGGGAAGGAAATTGAGATCCCCCACTATTATAGTTTTGCTGTCTATTTCTTCTTGCATCTCTCTGAACTTTTCCTCTAGGGATTTCCATGCTATATCACTTGGTGCATATATGTTTAGTATTGATATTGCTTCATTATCCATGGTACCCTTTAGGAAGATATAGTTTCCTTTCTTGTCTCTTTTAATTAGATCTATCTTTGCTTTTACTTAATCTGAGATCAGGGGTAGCAACCCCTGTTCTTTTTTGTTCACCTGAAGCATAATAGATTCTGCTCCAGCCCTTTACCTTCACTCTGTATGTATTATTATGCTTTAAATGTGTTTCTTGTAAACAGCATATTGTTGGATTCTGGCTTTTAATCCAGTCTGCTGATCACAAGGAAATCTTAAAGAAGGGAAAAGGACTCACAAGTGCAAAAATCTTTGTAGCAGCCCTTTTTGTGGTAGCAAAGAATTGGAAGTGAGTAGATGCCCATCAGTTGGGGAATGACTGAAAAAGTTGTGGTGTATTAAAATAATGGAATATTATTATTGTATAAAAATGATGAATAGTGTGAATTTACTGGAGAATTTACTGGAAGAGCTCAGATGAGCTTTCCTCTCCAAACAACTTTAAAATAATGCCTAAAATTGAATTTGGAGTAGCAGAGGCAAGAAAAGCTCAAAATGAGACATTCTTTCAGCCCAAGACAATAGAAGAGGTTAAAGTGAGACCTGTGATGTGGAGAAGGTGGCTAACCCAGAGCCTATATGGATGAATTACTAATGGCAGGATTTGGTAATGGAGACAGAAGCAGCAGCAACTCTTGAGCCAAAGATGGTAAAAGCCCTGGTAACTAGTCCGAAAGAGATTATGGGGAATATGGTACTGGTTCTGAATAAAGGACAAGACTGTTGGCAGTTCCATTGTATATATCCACTTCTAAGTCATAGTTCAAGGGCAAAGCAAAGCATTTTTAGTCAAAAGGGAGCAGGGGCCCTTAGGGACAAATGTTTGGCAACTCCATTGCCTGTATCCATTTCTGGGTCACATTTCAAGGGCAGAGAGGTGCACTTTTGGTCAAAAAAGGAGTGAAAGTTCTAAGGTATATTATCACTCCTGTACCCAAGGAATCAGAGACTTTGAGGAACAATATAATCCTTGGTCCCAAGAGAATAGAAGCAGTGTGAATTGCAGTCTCCAAAGGTCAGGATCCCTTTTTGGGTAAGGACTAGAATGCAGACCAAGAGAGCAGTGACTAAACCTTTCCCCAAATCACAACACCTTGAAAGCACCAAAAACTTCTCAGTCCCCCAGACTTAGCTCTGAAGACTCTAGTGTGGAAAACCCTAAAGCTAGATACTCCATTCTCCCACTGCAGTGCCAGAAACATAGGCTGACATTAATATAAATTTCCAAACCAAGAAATAGGATAGAAAAATGAATAACCAACAAAAAAAAAAACCTGATGATAAAAGTCTAATATGGTGACAAGGAAAATTAAGACACAAATTCAGAAAAAGACAATAAAATCAAAACACCTACAAGCGAAACCTCAAAATAAAAAATGGGAATGGATACAAGTCCAATAAGAAGAGTGAAAAAATGATTTCAAAATCAATTAAGAGAAGTATAGGAAAAGTTAGGTAAAAAAATGAAAGCAAAGGAAGAAAATTATGAAAAGGTAATTGATAGCTTTGTAAGAAATACAAAAAAGTATTGAAGAAAATAATATCTTAAAAAAACAGAATTGGACAAATGGGGGGCCAATTCTGTTTTTTAAGGTATTAAAAATTCACTGAAGAAAATAATTCCTTAAAGTTTAGAATTGGCCAAGTGGAAACTAATGTTTCCATGAAACATCAACAAGCAATAAAACATGCTAAAAAAGGGAAAATAGAAAAAAAAATGAGAATTATCTCATTGGAAAAACAGCTGACCTAGAAAATAAATCAAGGAGTGATCATTTAAGAATTATTGGATTATCTGAAGGTCATGATCAAAGAAAGAGCTTCAACATCCTATTTCAAGAAATTATCAAGGAAAACTGCCCCAATATCCTTGAACCAAAGGGCAAAATAGAAATTGGTGGATTACCACTTGAAAGAGATCCCAAAATAAAAACTTCCAGGAATATTATAATCAAATTCCAGAGTTTCCAAGTCAAAGGAAGAATACTTCAACAGGAGGAAAGAAACCATTCAAATATTGTGGAGCCACATTCTGTATCATACAAGATTTATCAGCTACTGCATAGGATACTCTGGAAGGCAAACGAGCTGATATTACAACCTTTTGGTTGTAATCACCTTCCCAATAAAATCGTTTATAATTCTTTAGGGTGAAAAATGGATATCTAATGAAATAGAAGACTCTAAAGAACTCCTGAGGAAAAGATCAGAGCTGAATAAAAAAAAATTAAATTTAAAATTCAAATACAAGACTCAAGAGAAGAAAAACATGAAAGAGAAATCATAAGGGATTCAATAAGGTTAGATGTTCACTTTTATATATGGAAAGATACATATCTTAAGAACTTAGTGATTATTAGTAGAATTAAAAATATTCCACATAGAGAGAGGGTATAAAAGTGAATTGATTGGTGTTCATGTTGGAATGGTGTTTAAAAATGAATACATGAGAAAGAGGGATGCCCTGGAGAAGGGGAAAGGAATAGAGAGGATGGAAGAAATTATCTCACATAAAAGAGGTACACACAGAAGAACTTTTACAATAGAAGAGAAAATTGGGGGGATGAACAATGCTTGAATCCCATTCACATCTAAATAGGTTCAAAGAGGGAAAAATATACTTACATACTTCATTGGTAATAGAAATTTATTTTGCCTATAGGGAAGTAAGTGGAGAAAATATGATAAGGGAGAGAGTCATGGTAAAAGTGAGGACAGATAAAAGAAGGCAGAGGTAAGAAGCAAAGCAGAATTTAAAGGAAGAATGGAATGAGAGATAGACGGACGGGGAGGAAACAGGAGGGAGGGAGAGAAAGAGTGAGAAGGATAAATAGAAGAAAATAGAACAGAGGAAAATGCACAGTTATTAATTATAACTGGGAATGGGAATGAGATGAACTTACTCATAAGGTGGAAGCAGATAACAGAATGGATTAGAAACCAGAATCCAAAAATATGTTTTTGTTTTGTTTTTACAAACAGAAAGACATATATATATATATATATACAGTTAAAATAAAGGTCTGGAATAGAATCTATTATGCTTCAGCTGAAATTGAAAAAAAAAAAAAAAAGACAGGGGTAGCAATCATGATCCCAGACAAAGCAAAAGCAAAACAGCAAGGAAATTACATCTTGCTAAAAGATACCATAGACAATGAAATAATATCATTACTAAATATTTATGCACCAAATGGTTTAGTATCTAAATTCTTAAGGGAAAAGTTAAATGCATTACAGGAAGAGACAAAAAAATCATACTAATAGGGGATTTAAACATTTCCCTCTCAGAGTTAAATAAAAGTAGCCATAAGTAAATCAGAAAGAAATCAAGGAAATGAATAGAATTTTACAAAAGTGATATATAGATCTCTAAAGAAAACTGAATAGGAATATAAAGGAATATACCTTTTTCTTATATGTATGTAACACCTTCAAAAAAATCGACCATGTATAAAAACCTCATAACCAAAGGCAGAAAAACAGAAATATCCAATGTATCCCTTTTTTTTCCCTTTTTGCTGAGGCAATTGGGTTAAGTGACTTGCCCAGGGTCACACAGCTAGGACATGTTAAGTGTCTGAGATCAGATTTGAACTGAGGTCCTCCTGACTTCAGGGCTGGTGCTCTAACCACTGTGCCACCTAGCTGGCCCTCAATGTATCCCTTTTAAACCATAATACATTCAAATTACATTAGGGTCATGTAAGCATAGATTAAAAACTAAATAAACTACTCCTAAAGAATGAGTGGGTCAAAAAATAGATCATTGAAATGATCAATAACTTCACTAAAGAAAATGACAACAATGAGACAGCATTCTAGAGTTTGGGGAATACAGCCAAAGCAGTATATAGGAAAAGTTTTATATCTTTAAAAGAGCATATCTATAAAAGAGAGAAGGAGCAGATTAATAAGTGGCATGCAACTTTTTTTTTTTTTTTTTTTTTTTTTTTTTTTGCTGAGGCAATTGGGGTGAAGTGACTTGCCCAGGGTCACACAGCTGTTACGTGTCTGAGACCAGATTTGAACTCAGGTCCTCCTGACTTCAGGGCTGGTGCTCTATCCACTGCGCCACCTAGCTGCCCCCGTGGCATGCAACTTTTTAAAAATCATCACTTAAACACCAAAATTAAAATCAAAGGAAATAGTGTGGTAAAATTAAAAGGTTAATTTTTAATTAAACTAATAAATAAAAGTGGGAACCAGTTTTATGGGGAAAAATACAATGAATTAAATAACATTGGTTAATTGATTTTAAAAAGAAGAAAAAATTACTATCAAAAATGAAAAGGTTAATGCACCATTAATGAAGATGAAATTAAAACAAATATTAGGATTTATTTTGCCCAATTATATACCTGTAAAACTGACAATCTAAGTGAAATAGAGGGATAGTTATAAAAATGTAAATTGCTTAAATTACCAAAAGAGGAAAAATAATACCTAAATTGCCTTATCTTAGAAAAAGAAATTGAACAAGCTGTCACTAAGCTCCTTAAGAGAAAATCTCCAGGACTCACAAGTGAATTCTGTCAAAGGAATAATTACTCCCAATACTATATAAACTATTTGAAAAAAAATAGGTAAAGAAATCCTACCAAATTCCTACCAAATGGTTTTGATATGTAATCCAGGGAGAGCAAAACAGAAAGAAAACTATAGAACAATTTTCTTAATGGATATAAGCCAATATAATAAAAATGACAATTCTGCCTAAGTTGACTTACTTATTTAGAGCTATACCAAACTACTAAAGAATTACTTTATAGAGTTAGACAAATATAATAAAATTTATCTGGACAAACAAATGGTCAAGAATATAAAGGGAATCAATGAAAAGAAAATGTTAAGTAAGGCAACCTAGTAGTTCCAGATTTCAAACGATATTACAAAGTGATAATAATCAAAACAATATGGTATTCACTAAGAAATAAAATAGTGGATCAGTGGAATAGAGTAGGTACATAATATGGAGTAGTAAAAATAACTATAGTAATTTAGTGTTTGATAAACCTGAAGATCCAAGCTTTAGAGGTAAGAATTCAGCAGTTGATAAAAATCTCTAGGAAAACTAGAAAGCAATTTGTAGGAATTAAGCATAGACCAACATCTCATCATATATCAAGATAAAATCAAAAAGAATTAATGATTTGGACATAAAGGATGATGTTATAAGTAAATTAGAGGAAAATGTACCTGTCAGATCTATGGTTAAGAGTTTGTAATTAAAAGAGATAGAACAGATTGTGGGATGTAAAATAGATCATTTTGATTGCATGAAATTAAAACGTTTTTGCCTAAACAAAACCAATACAGCCAAAATTAAAAGGAAAACATAAAATTGGAGAAAAATAATTTATAGCAGATTACTTTGATAAAGGACTCTTTTCTGAAATATGTAAGGAATTGATCCAAATTTGAAATAATAATAATAGCCATTCTCCAGCTAAATAGTCAAAGTATATGAACGGGAAGTTTTCAGAAGAAAAAAAAATCAAAGCTATCAATGGTCAAATGAAAAAATTCTCTAAATCACTGCTATTAGAGAAATGCAAATTAAAATAATTCTGAAATACCACCTCACATCTATCAGATTGGTTAACATGCCAGGGGATTTGGAAAAATTGAGACACTAATGAACAGTTAGTAAAGTTGCGAATTAGTCTGCTCATTTTCGAAAACATTTTCTTACTATGCCCAAAAGGCTATAAAACTGTGCATAACCTTTGACCTAGCAATACCACTACTAGGCCTGTCTCCTAAAGAGATGAAAGAAAAAAAAGAAAGATCTATATGAACAAAAATATTTATAGCAGCTCTTTCTGGGTGGTAAAAAATTGGAAATTGAGAGGATGCCTATCAATTGGGAAATGTCTACATGCTATATGATTGTGATGGAATGT
Source organism: Myrmecobius fasciatus (assembly GCA_023553655.1). Classification (NCBI taxonomy): domain Eukaryota; kingdom Metazoa; phylum Chordata; class Mammalia; order Dasyuromorphia; family Myrmecobiidae; genus Myrmecobius; species Myrmecobius fasciatus. Next base: position 214,454 of record JAJPUD010000730.1, on the reverse strand, counting down.
TATTGTGGTATAAGAAATGATGAAGGGAGAAGCTTCATCAAAACCTGACATATGTGAACTGATGCAAAGTTAAGTAAACAGAAACAGGAGAATATTATACATAGCAACAACAATATTGTTAAAATGAACAGTTGTGAAAGATTTAGCTGCTGTGTTTAAGACAATGCCAAAGGACACATGATGAAAAATACTGTCTACCTCCAGAAAGAGAGAACTCTGAATGGAGATTGAAGAAAACTGCTTTTTACTATTTTTATTGCTTTGTTTTATTTGTGTTTTGCAGTATGGTTAATTTAGAAAGATTTTGCATGATCTTACATGTATAATCAAAATGATATTTAAACTCAAAATTTTTTAAAATGATTATTAAGAAAATTTTACATGTAATTGAGAAGTGTCTAATGAAATAAAAATATGTATATTTTTTAAAATAAGTTCTTCTTTACCTCCTTTCTACTAAATACAGGTCTTGACTCCATGTCCAACACTCAGTCCACTGTGTTACTGAGCTGCCATGTAACAAAGACTAAAAAAGAAAGAGGGAAAAAAGCAATTAACTAACTTACCTATTAGCCATGTCTTTTAGCATATTAAATATTCCATACTCATCTTGCATTCTTTTCAACTCTTCTGGCTCTAAATTTGGTCATTATAATGATGTACCATTTGGTTTGGTTTGTTCTTTCTGTTTGCATTGCAGTGGTCCTTATGTGTATTGTTTTCCTTATTCTGCTTATTTCACCTTTCATCAGTTTGTTTAAATCTTCTCCTGATTCTTTGAATTCTTCATATATATAATTTCTGACAGCTCAGTGATATTCTTTTATATTCATATGCCACAATTTATTTATCTTTTGTCTTTCTTTGGATGGATACAGCAACCAAGTCTATAGCCTGATAGCAGTATTATAAGATTTTACAAATATAAGGATAGTAGAAAGAATACTGAACCCCAAATAGTCAGAATATTTGGAGGGTTTTTGATAACTAGTCATATTTGTCTTGTTTGTGCATAACTTTTTGCATGTTGTCTCCCCCTTTAGACTGTAAGCTCCTTAAAAATAGGAACTTTTTTTTTTCCATTCTTTAACAGAGTAGAGATTTTTATAATTGTTAGTTGACTTAACTGTGTGTGACTGGGTAAATTACTTAATTTTTTGTGCTTATTTCTTTTTCTATAAATAGGAATTATGCTCACTGCACCTACCTTACAATCTTCTGAAGATCAAATTAATGTGTGTAGATAGCTATGTAAATGTAAGCAATTAATGTTATTGTTACCTTACAATGTAAAATAAATCAAATTGCTTATAACATAAACAGTATCTGAGGTTGTTACTGCAGATGGAATCTTGGGAGAGTGATCAGTAGATGACATGATGGAACTCAGAGTTCAACATTCACCCACCTTTAAACATCTTAAATGTTTGTATTTTAATGTTCCTCTCAAATCAGAAGTCAAATATGGTCATGGACTATTCTGAAACTAGTGATGATAAACTAATTAAAGCATTTGGTCATTTCAATCAGAATTATTATCCTGAAAAACCATTAACCATATGATGATAATCAAGTGACTAGATGGGCTGTTAACATTCATATGCCCCTCAGGGTAACGCATCACAACTGTTCAGACTGAGGAAAGGCAGATGTGACAGAAATGTGGCTAAGACTAAAAATTGATTTTTAAAAATCTCTCTTGAATTAATAGAAAATTTACAAGAAACCATACAGATGAGGATCCCCTTAATTTACTACAAGAAAATTAAGGTTAATTTTTTAATGCCTTTTCAATAGTATCTATGAAATTTAAAGAGGAGAAAAGTTAAAAATTCAAATTTATAAATCTTCTAATTAGAATTTAGCAGCACCATAATTCTAAAATGGAAAAAAAAAAATAAGATTTGGAATGGGATACTCAGAATCTGCTAACCTTGTGCTTCTAAAGATATGTTCAAATTTGTCCATCTTCCTAATGGACTAAATAAATAAACTTATTGATTTAAGACTGGAAGAGACCTTCAAGGTCATCTAGTTTAACCCCACTATTTTACAGTGGATTAAACTCAAACCTGGAAAGGGAAAGTGAAGGGTGGATTATAATTCAGGTTCTCTGCCTCTAAATTCAACACTCTCAGCCAAAGGACTCAATTTTATTTTACCTTAAGATTAGGTACTATGAAACAGCAAAATGGCTCAATATCTTTCTTTGGTTTCTATAGCTGTTTTTCTTTAAGACCATTTAGAACATCTTCATAAGAACACAGAGCAACTACCTACTGTGTTAAAGGTTTTTGTTTTTGTTGTTTTTATATGTAAGGGTTGATTTCACCACTTAAAACAACAAATTCACTAAGATTGTCCGTTTTGAGATAGAAGGAGTTTTTTGTTTTGGTTTGGTTTGGTTTTAAAGATTGAGTCTTCCCGTTTTGCATAGACTTTGAAGTTTAGGGGCATTGGGTTTTCACCTGGGCCAATTGACTCCTCCTTAGGAAAAATAATCTTCCTTTCCCTAGGACTTACCATATTAATACCAAATGAGCTGACCTACTTATCTGAGCTCAAGAGATCCATAAGCCTTAGTCTTCTAGGTAGCTCTACTACACTCTATGAGAATGAGGTGTATTAAACCCTATGGCTATATTTGAAGCCTTTTTTTCTCCCCTCATAACAATATTGATCCATCAGAACTTGTGTCTCTTATGCTAATCACATTCCTGTGAATTTCATGAAACTCTTGTGCTGGTCCAATCCAACAAGTATTAATTAAACATTTACTTATGCAGAGCATTTTTATATTGCACTTTCCACACCATAACAACAAAAACTCAAGCCCTGCCCTCAAGAAACTTTACTCTGTTGGGAGAATTTAACACGTGGAATGCAGGGAAATGAATAAAAATTAATTCTTTAAATGAATGCCTAAATTTGAGAAAGCAGGCTAGTAGAATTTCCTGAATATACTAGAGTAAATCAACTTGCAAATAATCTTTTAAGAAAATCATTGTTTCTTTTCCTTTTTTTTTAAAACAAGCTTATAAGTACAGGCTATTGAAAGCATTTCTTAAATCAAGCAGCTGTTTTTTATCATTCAAAGTTGAAAAAAAATACAGCTCTATAGGATAGCTCCTTATTTGATTTAAAAAAAAAAAACCCTGCTTCTTCCCATTCTCTCTGATCTGCCTGTTTTACATCTATTCAGGTATTTTCATTTTTTAAGAAGTGTCAGTCAGTGATTGCAAGGTACAGTGTCGTCATATATCTCGGCCTATCGAAATTCTTTTATTAAAAAAAAAACCGATTAATGAGGTACTGCCACCTAAAAATAAGTACAGGTTTCATTAAACTATCTCTGAAACTTTCTTTATATCTTCCCCTCATTTTATTCTTTAGAGGAGAAACCATAGTCTTTTGTTTGAAAAAACTATGATGGCACCATCATTGCAGGCCTAGCTGCCTAATGGCATTACGATTCTCCCTTAGCACCACTGCTGTTCTGACAGACAATCTTGGGGGTATTTCTGGGATTCTGAAAAAGGCATTTAGAAAGAAGCAAAGATCCAAAGAACATTGAGTCTGACAATGTGGAATTCTCGTCATCCCCCAACACCATATCTCTCTCCATTCCCAGTTGGCAGTCATAAAAGCAAATCTGTACTGAATTGGGATAATTGCTTCAAAAAGCAGGATCAGAAAGCTTGAATTCGATTTTAACATAGTAAAAGAATGAGCCTCTCTTGTTTGGTTCATTGCCAAAGTGTCAGTAAGGTTTGAGCTTCTATTAGTTTGCCTTCCAGAGCAGGGTAACTCAGAAGTGGTGAAAAGGAACATATTTCCTGGTAGATTAACTGAGTACCATGTCTTAAATGTCATATGTACATTTAAGTAGTGAAATGACTCCATATAAGTGGTTGTTTTTATATGCTAGATTTATTGTTTTCAAGTTTTAATTTAATATCGCAGTGTGTTATTGTGATATTGTATATTTTTCTACAACCTTCTCTGACCTAAATGAGAACTCACCAATATCAGCATACATATTGTTTGACCCCAGTGGTATGTAAACACCTTTGAGAACAGAGATTGGTTTCATTTTTGTATTTATACCTGATTTGTGTTACTTAATAAATGTGTGTTGTATTGGATTAGTGTATTTAAAGCATCTTATTTAGGGAGCCATAGTGGAAACAGAGTCCAAAGTTAAGCAGAAGCTTGTTACATACAGGCTTTTACCCTCAACTACTGACTCACACTGTTTGAAATAGGAAATATACTGAAATCAAGTGACTTGCCAAGTCCTCCATCTATAAGATTAACTCTACTGCCTCAAATTACCTCTGCAAAACTTAATTTATATTTTAAAAAGCCTTGAAACTCTTATAAAAGATAGCTTCTAAAAGATAACGAATTTCACAGAAACACTTTTTTTTTTTTAAATTTGCTAGCATCTGGTGGTTCTTTTCAGTACACACTGGATATAAGTATCATTAGGTACAAGAGTTACTTGTTAAAAAGAGATGTCAGCAAAGTATACAGAGAATAATTATGTTATGATAATTATCATCTTAGTAAATCTATTATAATTGTGAACCAGGTAATAGCAACCATGTTTAAACATAACATTATTATTTTATTGGAATTTTTAAAGGGGATCTTTTAAGCTCTTTTATTGTGGGAGTGTTCTGTGGCCTAGTTTTCAAATCTCTGTAGTATTTCCTGTAGACAACCAATTTATTCCCTCACTGTTCACCTGCCATTAATGATGAAATATGAGTCAGCAGCAGAGAGGCACTGTCTTGTACTAACTTTAATCACAACCTTTTATTAATGAAAAACATGTATACTGTACTCTAATGATACTAATGACCTAATAAGTTAAGTATAATTAAGCATCTTTCTGTGATTTCTGGAGGCATTTTTTTTCAAGAAATTAAACAATTAGGTGGCAGAGTAAAGAAAATGCTGGGCCCAGAGTTCAAATTGAGCCCCCAAACACAGCCCATCTATGTGATCCTGACCAAGTCATTTAACTCTGTTTACCTTGGTTTTTTCATCTGTAAAATGGGAATAATGATAGCATCTACCTCCCAGGATTGTTGTGAGAGTCAACTGAATCAACACCTGTAAAGCCATCAGCAAATCATAAAGCAATAAATTCTAGCTAATATTATCATCAACATCATCAGTTAAAAAATACTTTTTTTTTGTTTGCTTTTTATAATGGACATATAGTTTTATAAGTCTTTTATCCTATAAATATCTGTTATTTCTAAATCACTGAGTCAGTTCAACTCAGATTTATTAAGCATCTACTATGGTATTGTAGTTGTAGAGGGCAGAAGACACTCTTTGAAATTAGGCATAAACAATAGATCATTTAAAATTAGTGCTTCAGGTAATTCCATAATACTTCAGCTTGTAATCTGTAAGAGATGAGTATATACAGTTTCCCAAAGCCAATGGGAGTTTCTCACAGCCAGTGAAACCTCAGGTCCAAATCCCCCCCCCCAAATTATTCAAGGCAGTTGCCAAGTGCTGAGAATTAGGAATTCTTGTCTTCAATGCAACTTTTAAGCTTGTATTTGATATAATACTTTCCCATAAAGCATCAAAAGCCTAAGTAAATATTTTTTGTCTATAGTCTCTTTAAAAAAAAATCTTTCTGACTTTTGTAATTTCATGCATAAAGTTCTCCTTTCTTTGTCTATTTAATTTGTCTATTTGTTTATATTAAATTTATTATTGTTGTTATTATAAAATTATTATATAAATATAATACATCATATTTAATATATTAGATTTATTTAAATGACTGTCCATGTGGTGTATACCACAGGCCAGCTCAATAAACAAGGAAGGCAGATATCTCTCATGGAACATTCTATCCTCATTGTTCAGCCCTCAAAAGAATCATTGCAGAATTGTCAAATCTGCAGCATGTTTCAACTTTGGTGATGAGGAAACATTGTTAGGGAGCCTTCTCAGTCATGCCAAAATGACAAGGTAGTATTAGCAAGTGGGCCAAATTCAAATTCATTTCACTAATTACCTATCACATTGTAAAGGGCTGCAATCACTCTGACCCTTACTGAATTGAAATAATTGGCCTTCCAGTAAAAGCCCAGAATCTAAGTGACAGATCACCCAATTAGCAGTTATATGTCTTAAAGAAACACCAGCATGATGTTTGTTTTGAATGGCAAGAAAATAAAAAAGATTAATTACAGATGCAACTATATAATCTTAAGCATCTAGATGAAAAGTGAAATATTTGATCAGTCATCCATGCCTAGTATTGAGTGGACCACACCTGTCCAAAGAATGTATTGAATGTTTCATCTAACATCTAGATAAATGCTATACTCCTATATTTTTGCTCTAAAAATGTACTCTCCCTTACATATGCTCCTTTCTCCATCTCTTCAAATAACCTTTAAAGTTACCACCTAATGTTTCTTTAGAAGTAGAGAAAATGTTTATAAAATGTAATGAAAATTATTCTTTCTTGTTCAGCTGTTTACTGTGTAGCCAAGGAAAATTTCACTATAAAAAGCTCACCATTTGAGACCACCTTGGGCATTGGGAGAAATCCAAATTAATAAAATAAGTGAATTACGGACTTTTTTATATGTAATTTTTATTGCTTTTAAATGCATATTTTCTAGCAGGGTAATTCATTAAGGGCGCTTGATTTAATATAACATATAAATTTAGAGTCAGCTCCTTTTTGAATAAAAACAATGTACCAAGTTATTTTTAAATAATTTCTTCTCCTGGAAAACATTTTAGAACAATGCCTCCAGTTTTTTAATTGTACATACCCTTTGACCCAGCAATATCATTATTCAGCTTTTAACTCAAAGAAATCAAAGAAAAGACCCCTTTGTATAAAAATATTTCTAGCAACTATTAATGGTACATTGGACTTGAAACTAAAACATTACCCATCAATTGCATGATAACTGAACAAATTATGGTTTATGAATGTCTTGGATACTATTGTTCTATAATAAAGGATGACAAGGATAGTTTCAGAGAAACCTTAAAAGACATGTAAGAACTGATATAGAATAAATTGAACAAAAACAGAACAGATTATCCTATAATAAAATAATTATAAACAACTTTGAAAGACTTAAAACTTCACCATAATTTCACACTTAAGAAATACATGCTACCCTTCTCTTGATACATAGGTGATAGGTTCAGGGTACAAAAAGAAACAGATTTTTGAACATAGCCAACACAGAAATTTGTTTTCCCTGAACCTGCCTAATTGACACAAAAGTTTAATTTTTCTTTACATTATTAATTTGTTTAGAAATTATTTTAGGCAAGTTTATACAGAAATGGTATAAATTTACCCACCCCTTGACAAATAATCCCAATATAATATTAGAGTCTGAATTAATAAGATTTTACAATACAAGGTACCCCAACGCTCTTGATACAGTTTTAAACTTAATAGCTTAGTTTTCATTTTCTTTCATAATTGTAATTATTAAATATCTCAGCACCTCACATTAAGAAGCACTTAAAATTCTGTCTCACAGAATTTTAGTCAGGCAAGTTGTCATATTTATATATCTAGCTATTGTTTTGTTATAATTTAATTGGATTGACAACCTCCTGAAATATTGTTGACATTGTTTACCAGATCCAAAGCAAATTCTCAATGTGATAGATTTTTTACCCTATATTTTTAAAATTATTCCACTGAACTTATTTGCTAAAGGGTACTGCTCAGTTTTCAAAAAATTCTATTATACAAATGGTCTATTCTTTTTTGACTTGTGTTCCAAAATCCCCCAAGAAATTAATCTGAGCTTTTCCTCAAATACTTAGCATATGAAAGTAGGACTATTTTAAGAGGGGGAAAGTGTTTTGTTTTGTTTTTTGAATATGATTGCTTTTAAAATCAGTTGATTTCTACCATATACTAATTTTATTGTCATCATTGTTCAGTAGTTTTCAACTGAGTCTTACTCTTTGTCACCCTATTTGGGGTTTTCTTGCCAGAGATATCATAGTAGTTTGCCGTTTCCTTCTCCAGCTCATTTTACTATGAGGAAGCTGAGACAAATAAGAGTTAAATGACTTGCTTAGTTTCACACAGCCAGGAAGTGTCTCAGGCCAGATTTGAACTTGAGAAGATGAGTTTTCCTGACTCAGGCTAGGACTCTATCCACTTTGCCACCTAATGCTAACACTAATTTACTCCATACTAATTTTAGGCTGGATCATTTGATTTTTTTTTTCTTTTATCAATAATGTTTTAAAATTGTAAGTATAGATTTAAGTCACATGCGTCACAAAGCAGTGTGGGGTAGCAGTGATAGAAATGGGTAAAAAGTATAATAGAGCATAATAAGATAAGTTGATCTAGTAATATGGAGGTGAATTCAAAGCTCACAAAGATTAAGGCATCATAAATTATAAGCAAAACATTAATTTATTTGTAAACATATGTGTGCAAAAGTATTTGAAGGGCATAGCTTTGAGAAGGTTTTTTTGGTTTTGAGGGTTTTTTGTTGTTTTCTTTTACTCTATTATACCTGTGTTAAAGAATGGGGAGAAGCAAATAGACAATTTAGAGAGTTGCCAGAGCACCAAGAAGTTATGAGGCTTGTATGACTGACTGTACAATATAGTGTAAATCAGGACTTTGCATCTTCCCATAGTCTGTAATACACAGATGACCATTGCTTTTAACACAGTGGGAATAAAGTATTAAACTAGGAGTTAAGAAGAACTTAATTCAAATTCTGCATAAAATGCCTCATAACTGTGTGACCTTGAATAAGGTCGCAGTCTTAGCCTAAGTTTTCACATTGCTTTTTAAAAATAGAAGTAATAATAGCACTTACCTCATAGTATTAATGTGAGGTGAGGGTCAAAGGAAATAAATATAATACATAGAAAATTCTTTACAAATTTTAAGTATTATTATTGTTGTTGTTTTTTGCTCTATGACTGGTCATAAAGAGATGATATAAAACTCCATATTTGGAATGACCTGAGGAGAAGGAAATTTTAAAACTATTTGTTCCTGAAAATATTATCAAGGAAAAATGTAACTGGCATGAGAAATAATATGAAATATAAGATTAAAACAAATCTCCCACCCTGCTGTGATAAGAAGTACAGTAATGAAATTATAGAATATTAGATCTGGAAGGGATCTTCAAAGATCATCTAGCCTAATCTCTCTCTTTTTTTTTTTTTACTGAGAAGGAAACAGACCCAGAGAAGAGGGGTATCTGGCCCAAGATCATGTAGCAAATAGCAGAACCAAGATTTGAATTCATGTTCCTTAACCCAAAATCACACTCTCTTCACTATCTATGCTTTGGGTTTCTTTGCCTAAAATTATTGAAATACATACTCAGTGCTAATGACAGGTAGTGTTTTTATCCTAAATGTCACAGCTTTGTGGAGTCAAGTAGCAAACACTCTAGTAATTGAGTTTTGGTGTACCTGTACATATAAGAATAAATTTATCAGTACTTGTAATTTAATCTTGAACCATGTGAACTGGCCGTTATAAGGTGCCTTTTGTGTACACTGCCTCATTTGGTCAAATGGAACAGATTGCCTGATCTCTTGACTTTGTGCTGTGTTGCTACATCTTGTCTGAGACCTTGATGGACAGATGGATAGATCTAGGAATGAGAAATGGAATAGGATTGACTAAGGACAGGTTTGATTAGAGCAAAGGAAAAAGATTGTAAAAACAGAGGAGAGAAAAGAAACAAAGATGTTGAAATCCTAATGGAAAGCAAATGCTTAAGGGATTCTTTTTTCTAATTTAATAACAACTAAAATATACTTCAGTACCTTGTACATCTTAATATTTATATACCAGCTTGATGGTGAAACGAAATTGTTTCAGAACAGTAATTACTATCTTAAATGTATGTTCTCAAAAGAAATACATTTTTTAAAATATAATGACAATCAAGTTGGTAACTCTGGTTTGTAATATAATAGATTTACTCTATGGCATTTGATGTGGATTATTTATCAGCTAAGTTGATTAAGCAACAAACAAAACTCTCTTTCCTCTTGGACTTTGCTGACCACATCCTCCTGGAGACTATCTCCCTGGAGAATTTCACATTCTCATTTAGTTCTCCTTCTGCCCCTCTGAGGACCCTCCTTAGGCAAATCTTGTACAAGGAATGGCACATCCACAAACTGTAAGTCTACCCCAAGGCTTTGCTCTGGGCCTTTTTCTCTTTATATTCTCCCATTTGTTAATCTTATCTGCTCCCTTAGATTCATTTATCATCTCTAAGCAAATGACTTCCAGAATCATGTTTAAAAATCATTTCTCATTCTGGATTTTAAGTTCATCACCTCTTTGGCAGGAGGTGGGTGGCTTGCTTTATCTCTGGTTCTCTGAATTTGTGGTTTATCACTTCATTAATCAGTGTTCTAAAATCTTGGAAACTTTTCCTATATAATGTTGTCTTTTATACAATGATAATTTAATACATTGTACTCCTGGTTCCTCTCACTTCACTCTTTATCAGGTCATAGAGATCTTTTCACAATCTTCTGAAACTGTCCCTTTCATCATTTCTTATGATACAATAATATTGTATTATGTTATATGTATATACTACAGTTTTATTTTTCCATTTTCCTATAGGTGGATACTCCTTTATTTTCCAATTTTTGATTACCATGAAAAGAGCTGCTATAATTATTTTTTTTTAGCATATGGATCACTTCTTTGATTTCTTTGAGCTATATGCCTAGTAGTATTTAGCTGAGTCAAGTATATACACTTTTGTAACTTTGTGATCTTAGTTCCAAATTGCTATCCAGAATGACTGGAACCATTTGTAACTCCACCATCAGTGTGCTAGTGTGTCTGTTTTGTCACAGCATCTCCAATATTTTGTCACTTTCATCTTTTTGTCATCTTTGTCCATCTAACGGATATAAGGAACAACCTTAAAATTGCTTTACTTTGTATTTCTCGATGAGTGATTTAGACTTTTTTCATGTTACTGTTGATAGATGGAATATTGCCCATTTATCTATCAGGTAAGGTCTTATCATCTTACACATTTGAATCAGTTATATACACATATATATGTGCATGCATGCATACTTATATGTTTATATTTACATATTTATGTTCAAAGTGGAACCTTTATCAGAGAAACTTTTTATAAAGATATTTTCCTATTACCTATTTTATGAATATCATTTTTCTGAAGATTTTATAGAGATGTGAAAGTAAGTGTATGGGTGAATAGTTACTGATGTCCTTTTGATCTTCCTATTTGGTAACATCTGGAACTTTTTTCTGGTCATTTGACATTCATTCTTGTTAATATCTTGAAAAGTGATTCTTCAGGATTTTCAAAATTGTGTCAGCTCAAGCACTAATTTCTTCTTTATCTGCTATTGTCCAGATGTTCTTCCCATCTTCAACTTTTTTAGTACTATTTGTATTATGTCTCTGGCACATCAGGGACTAAGTTGTTAAAATCCAAATGTGATAGTTCTGCTGTCATATATGAATAAAAAATAATTTGCTATAAAAATGTTAACAGATCTGTTCCATTTCTCATCTATTTTTTTGTCCTTCCTCTAATTTAATTCGCAAATGTCTTCATATGATCTACCTTAGTTGGATTTTATACCATGGTTCCTTCAGACTTCTTGTCATGTCTACTGCCCTTCATTGTTTTGTAAGATGAAATTCCCTATAATCTTCCATCATCCTCTTGTTTAACATATTACAGGTGAGTTAATCTTCAAAATCAGTGCTGTCTTTGACTGTCCTTCCTTTTTGCCAAAGAGATTGCAAGTGTTTGATGGCTAAAGTGTTTTCTGAGCTCTTTTGGAAGCCTTATTGTGATAGTTACTCTCAGCTGGTTAAATTTCTGTTAGAAGTCTGATAGTCTTTGTTGGTATGTTTTACTTTATCTGTTTTGCTTTTTTTTTTTTTTTTTTTTTTTAGCTTTTGTAGTTTGTTTGACCAGGTCAAGTTAGAACTATTGTAATTGTTCTCAGTGTCATTTCCTAATCTTTACTGTTTCTTCTAATTTATTGTATGTCTTGAATTTTATCATAGCTAATCAATATTCTAACTGCACACAGCTGATTATTAGTGGATATAATTAGAATAGCATGATCTCTATATATGATACTTCTATTGTAGTTTGTATTGTAAAGTTTCATACAAGTTTATATATGAGAAGAACGCACAGAATTATGAAATGTTAGTGCTGTAGGGACTTTCAAGAACATTAAGCCCATCATTTACAGGTAAAGGAAACTGAGGCTTATTAAAGTGAATCCATCTATGTGTGTTTATTGAATGCTTACAATATGCCAGGTGTTCTGGGGAATACTTTTGATATTAAACCAAAAATGAACAAGTTCCTTCAAGGAACTTAAGGTTTAATTGAGAGAAATGACATATATTCCTATGTACAGTGAATATAAAGCTAGTTAATTATAAGATGCAGAATTGAGAAGAAAATATCTCCACCCTGTGCAAAGGCACTGAGATAAGAGATGGGAGTATCATATGCAAGGAATAGCTAGATAAATGGTTTGCCTGGACCATATAGTGTGTGAAGAGGCCTAGAATAATGTGTAATAAGCCTAGAAAATTAGATTGGAGCCAGATTGTGAGGGAACTTAAATGCCTCGCCAGAGTTTCTATTTTATGCTAGGTTGGTAAGAGGGACTCTAACAGAGCTTTTGGAGCAGGAGAATGGTGTAGAGAAACCTGGACTTTAGGAATATCATTCTGGCAGCTGTGTGGAAAATGGATCGGAGAAAGGGAGACATTTGAAGCAAGAATACTAATTAAGAGAAACTGCAGGAACTTCTGGCCTCAGCAGGGTCTGTGTCTCCTCTGATCCAAAGCTAAAGTCAGGTCCAACAGGCTCATTTAGTCTTGGCACCCTATTGGCAACAATCTAAAGGAGATGTCAAAGGTACATCTTTATGAAAAGTTTAAAAGAAAATAAAGGCCAAAAAAAGTATCCTAAAACATAACTTTGAAATTTTTTTGAGTAAAATACTGAACTAACAGTTTAATTTTCCATATTCTCCCACTGAGGTAAAATTACAATCCCAAATGTTGGCATTCAATTACATACATTTAAAAAAATAATAATTCTACCAATTATTTGAGCCTATCACTTACTGATGTTTTTTTCTGGAATATGTATTTATGGGCACCATAGAACAGATTAATGGATTTACCCAACAGCATGGCATAGTTGGACTGATGTCTGAACCTGGAGACAAACAAAAGATGAAAAAACAAAAATAAAAGGCAGGAAGTCCTTGCCTTCAAGGAGTTTATATTCTCTTGGGGCCAGGACTGGGGGAGGAAATGCCACAAATTCACAGATAAGTAAATGCAAGGTATATGCAAAATTAACTACTGAGAAAAATAGGGAAGGCCTCTTGAAAGAGATGGTACAGTTCATTATTAAATACACCCAATCAATAAAAATTTGGTTTTAAAAAAGAAGGAAAAGAAGATGATCTTTAGCTAAGTCTTGAAGAAAATTAACTAAGACTTTCAAGGTTCATAGGTAAGAAAGGAGAGCATTCCATGCATGTTGAGCAGCCAGTACAGAGGTACCAATGGATATATAAGATGGAATGTTGTTTACAGGGAACTGCAAGCTGGCCAATTTGGCCAAAGTTCATGAAGGGGAATAATGTGAATTGGAAAGATAGGTTCCAGCCAGATTGAAAAGACTTCCAAATACCAAACAGAAGAGTATGTATTTTCTCCTGGAAGCAATGGGAAGCCACTGAATCTATCAGTCAGCAGATATTTACTTTGCATTTCAGATCTTAATGGTCACTTCTATAGGAGCTTGTCACCCTGTTGAAAAGGTACAGAAAATTTACTCTAGTATTGATCATTATACATTGTGATTAGCTTAAAGGTACTAGATCCCCAAAGAATGAGCTGAATGAGTTTGTGGGTGGAGATGATAATCTTGACTGGAACAAGGGTGTATGTGTAACAAGAAATAAGGTTAGTTGGAGAGTTTAGCCTTGATAGGGGCCAGTTTAGAAACATGTGTGAGTATAATGGACTTGTTGCCCCAGTGAAATATAGAAAATCAAAAATCAGCAAAGGCTAAAAGATAGACTTGGGAAAGAAAGGGAAAAGCTTTCTGATACAAAATAGACATTCTCCACCATACAAAGGGTGGGTGCTATTAATAGCTTTATAATTATTAAAAAGCCAGCTAGACCAGGATTATTCTTCTAGGCTTAAAATTCATTCACACCTTTGTTCCTAATCATCTGCTGAAGTCTCCCTAAGGAGTAGGGAAAGTGAAAAATGAATGAATTGAAAGTAATAACCCTAAGGCAATATAGAATGGCTCTTAGAGAGAAGGGATTTTTGAACTAGGAAAAGAAGCAAGCCACCTCTCATCTTAGTATCCCCACCTCTCATCTGTGGTAGTGAAAGGGAAGAACCTTGTGCTAATCCCAGGTTAAGGATGTTTGCTCAAAGGCTGAAAAAATTCACTAACTCAGAAAAAAGACCACAGCTGACCATCTAGGCTAGGAAACTAGGAAATAAACCTGTCCAACAGAGGTTCCACATTCTGATAAGACACTAGTCACCAAGGGACCTACTTCTTCTAGTCCACCAACAAGAGAGACACCAGCCAAGAGTGTCCTGCTTGACCCAGCCCAGCAGCAGGTTGTCCCAGAGGGTGTACAAAAAGTGCCACTCCTTTGAAAAGCCAAGCCATTTGGACATCAAAATAATGTAATAAAGTTCATTAAAGTAAAGAATGTTCTGAGAGAAAATGAACATCTCAAAGCCTTTTCATTCTGGAATTGTTAGTTGATGTGGCCATCTATGTTTCCTATATATGTACCTACTATTATACCATAAAACTGTGTCAGTTTTTCCTCCTTCCTGGACTCCAAGTCTTTTTGTGAAAGTATATGCCCCAGATGTTTAATGAGAATGCTTTGTAGCCATTGTCCTTGTTGTTTCATTTGAGAAAATGCATTTGCCTAGAAAACCAAATCTACTGGCTCATTAAGAGAAAGTACCCTAATAGGGGCTCCTATATGAGTGTTCAAGAAAATAAATACCCAAAGACTTAATGTAGAGTCCTAGGAGTGATAGCAGTCACCACTCTTAGGGACTCAATTCATTAGTGATGGTATAAGTGGGTTGAGTAAGCCCCGAGGAAGCAGTACACAGGTGTTTTAACAGAGAAGTGACACATTTCAGTCAATCAATCAGTAGCCACTTATTAAGTGTCTATTATGCACCAGGCACTGTACTAAACACTGATTCAGAGTCAAAAGTGAAACTGTGGGCCCTTGAGAGTTTATTCCCACAAGAGGAAAGGAATATTTACTTAGACAGGTTTATGTAAAGCAATTGTAGGGACTGGGGAAAACATTATACAGTAGGTAACATTTAACCTGAGTCTTGAAGGAAGCTAGTTATTCCAAGAAAAAGAGGTAGAAAATAGAGAGCCTTCTAGCTATGGGGGAGGGGGGGAAGCCTGAATAAAGGCATGGAGGTAGAAGATGAAAGATCATATATGGAGAACAGCAGGCAGAACAGTTTGGCTATAATATGGAAACTAATATGGAGGAGTGGAGTTATAGGACTTAGAAGAATGGGTTAGATCCAGGAGTGATCAGAGAAATGGCTTCTAAGTGTTATTATCCTCATTTTATAGATAAAAGAAGCTCAGACTCAGACAGGTTACATGTCTTGCCTATGACCACACAGTCGATAATTAAAAGACATAGATTTAAGTCTAAATATTCCAACTCTAAATACTGTTCATTTTCACAGAATCATAAAATTGCCTTCTAGTGCAACACTTATGCAAAAGAAACTTCTTCCCAATGGACACCCCTAAACTCATAATCAACAAGTGGTCATCCAGCCTCCACTTGAAGAACTGAAGGAGAAGGAAATTATCCCCTTTAGAGGAAAAGCTATTTCACTTTTAACAGCTTTCATCATATGGAAGTTGTTCCTGCATCAAGATTAAATTGGACTCTTCGACTTCCACCCATCATCATTCCTGGTTCTTCCTTCATTGATCATATGCAATAATTTGAATTTTTACTCTTCTGCTTGATGGCCCTTCAAATACTTGAAGCCAACCATCTTGTCCCCTCACTGCCATCCAAATCTTCTCATCTCCAGGTTAAACATGTCTGTTCCTTGAGCCAATTCTCATTTATCACGGGTCCAGGACCTTCACCATGATCCACCAGGTACACTGAGCCAGTCAAATGATTGATAAAAACAGTCTGCTCTGGATAGCAGTTCAGTCTCAGTTCCAGGCCTCTTTTGGCTTGTCTTGACACTCAGAATTACAGCCCACAGAGTGACAGGAATACTGGATGTCTAGAGACTGAGTCCCATATTTGGCTCTGTCACTTGTTGCATGACCTTAAGCAACTTAGATATCTATAAAATGAATATATTGGGTTAGGTTACCTCTAAATCCCTCCCAGCTCTGACATTGTAAGATTCTCCCTTCCCCCCAGTGTTCTCCTTCTCCAAATGATAACTTTTCCCTTGAAGTGAGGACTTTTTCCTTTCTTGCTCTGTCACCCTAGTTTAAACCCCAAATTTTCTGCTTTGACCAAGGCTCACAGAGGCATTTGCCCTCCTCTGGACTTTCTAGCTTATCAGTATCTTTCTTAAACTGTAACACCCTAAAATGAACTCAGTACTCCATATGAGACTTAGCAAGGGCAAAGTATCATGATGCTATCATTTCCATATTCAAAGAAGCTGTGTCCGTCTTAATATAGCCCAGGGTTCTATTAGCTTTTAGGACTGTAGTGTCACATTGTTGATTCATTGTGATTGACCCACTAAAACTATGGATCATTTTCAGAATAATTGGTCTCCCATCTTACACTTGTGAAAGTGATTTGGGGTACCCAAATATAAGGCTTTTTACTCTGTCCCTGTTGAATTTCATCTTATTAGATTCAGCTTAAAGCTTTAGCTTAACAGGATCCTTTTGTATCTTAACTCTGACATCCACTTTATCAGATCTCTTTCCCAGCTTTGCATCATCTGAAAATCTGAATACCTTACCACATATACTTTTACTCACTCCATTCCTAAAAATGTTAAACAACACAAGACCAATTCCTATAGATTAACATTTGTCTGATAGTTTAATTTTAAGTGTACTTTTCTGGTCTGTTTCACCAACAAATACATCAAGTTGCTTTTGGTTAGGTTCATCCATCTTCCACTTGCAGAGATACAGTGATATTTATCTGTGTACTAGGAGAAATGGTCAATAATCCCTCTGCTATTAACTAAATAAAGTCCCTCTTATTGGTAACCACCTCCAGTACCTCAGCATTAAATAGGAAAAGAAACCCTGGGGTGGAGGGAGAGGGAAGCAGGATAAAGAATGCAGTTCTTTCTTCCATTTCTATATTGTTCATTTTCACAGAAGTGGCTTCAGGTGCATAAACAAGCATTCCCTCAGAAGTTGCTTGTTAGTATAATAAAGTCATCAGAGTTTTTAAGATATATTGTGTTCTCATGATGAAAAATGAATGGAATGCTCCTTCATTTTGCTAATGCAGTCTGAAAGGACATACCCACTCATGGGAAAATAATTCAGATATCTAAGTGCATGCTTGTGCTGCTCAGCTTTTCAAAAAGACCCTTATTTACTTCTGAAGAACTCTCCTCTCAGGGTACACAGTGGAGAGCAATTACTACTTACAGCACCATAAATCCATGCACAGAGAGGGAGCTAATTTTTTAAAGATAAAATGCAACTTTTTTTTTCCCTTTGGAGAAGGAATGATCTGGACTTGTGATTTCATTAGTCATAAGGAACTTGTAGTATGGAAAACCTAGCTACCTATGCAGAAATAGAATTAGTCCTGCTATGTAACACATTTTAGAACTATTTTGTTGAGTTTTTTTAAACCAGCATATTTCTGAATACAATATATATAAAAGAAATATATATAAAAGAAAATTAGGTCTTCAGACATCTGTAATGGTGAAAAGTTTGCCTCAATTTTCTACTTTTCTTGATACAGTTGGGCCTATCAACTAACATCAGCCCCTTTAAAAGGTTGTGGTCAGTATTCAGGGTTCCCACATAAAGGAAACATGATCCACCTGATACACTCAGCCAGTCAAATAGTCAGTAAAAAGCTGGATAGCAAGTCAACCTCAGTTCCAGGCCTCTTTTTGGCTTGTCTCAACATTGAGCATTAGAGACTTCATAATGACAGGAAAAATAGGTGTCTGGAGGCCTGAGTCCTATATTTAATTCTGTCACTTGTTACTTGCCTTAGGCAACTTATTTATCTGTAAAATGCATGGATGATCTCTTAATCCCTTCTCCTTCAGACATTCTATGAATCTGTGAACATGTAATCCACTTTTCCTTCCCCAATCTTTTCCTTTCCCAAATGATTAATTTTCCTATATAAGTGATAACTTCTTCCTTTCTTGCTCTGCCACACTGGCTTAAATCCTAGGTTTTTGGCTTTGACCAAGACATATGATATCCTACAAGTATGGAATTACAATATAACCTAAGATCTATATGTTAGTTTTTAATTCCTATAGTTACCCAGATCCCAAATGTATATAGGTGGCACCAATTTTTATTGTCATCTCCCTCCAGAAAAGTAATTTAATAAGTCACTGTTTGATAAAATGTGGTCCAAGGGCCTCTGTGTGTCCAAGACCCTTTCAGGAGGTCTGCTAGGTCAAAACTATTTTCATAATACTGCTAAGATATTTTAATTTCTAATATGGTAAATATTGAGAAATATAACCTACATAACAAAAGCTCTTTAGGGGTCCCTGAATAATTTTTGAGAGTCTAAAGTGGTCTTGAGACTTTAAAAACATTTCAGAATTGCTGATATAGATAATTAAAGCCCTGTATAAATTTTAGCTCCTCCACCTAGCTCCTACTAATTTGCCAAAGAGTTTCAGTCTGACAGTGAAGTGAAACACCCAGGCTGATAAAAAATTATGGATCCTTGAAACACTGAAATATTATATAGTCCTTATAAAATCTGGCTTGCAAAGAAAACTTGGCCATTAAGAAATCAAATTTTTTTTTTCTTTAGAAATCCCCACCCCAGATATGATTTTTTAAATCTTTTTTTTTTAATGCAGGATTATTTGGTTATCTGTTAGTTCACCATAGTCACCCAGCATAATAGACTTGTCTTTCATGAAGAAATTAGGCGTTAGTTCCTTTCAAATTGGTGCTGCAGTTCAGACCTACAAATTAATGTGTACAATTCTAAATCTAACTTTATATATCTCTGTTTTATGTGCAAGCCTTAAAATGATCTTGGCTCCTTTTATAAGAAAATTATTCTAGTTACTGGTACTGCAACTAAAGAGTTGGGCCATTTTATTTCTATTTTTCCCTTCAAAAAAGCAAGCAGTATTAAGAAACGGATAATTTCTAAAACTATCATTTTAAAATTTGCCAAAAGGAGATAGGAAAATATAAACAGTTATATAAACAGTTTAGGATAGAAGCAAAAATCCCTGGCTGAGAGTCTAGAAGCCTGGGTTCTAGATCATTCTCTACCTGTATTAGTGTTATCCTATTCTTTTAGGCCTAAGTTGTTGTTGTTGCTGCTGCTTCTGCTTCTTCTTCTTCCTCTTCTTCCTCCTCCTCCTCCTCCTCCTTGTCTTTTTTTTTCTTCTTCTTTCTTCTTCTCCTTTAAAACAGAATACTTATAACAGAATGTAGCAGCAAAAACAGTAAATGAGCTGGATGCTCTTTAATTAGGGAGTAGTTGAAAAAATATTATGGAATAAAATTGAGACAAGAAATTACAATGACAAGAATTCAAAGAAATATGGGAAGATTTAAATAAATTTTGATTGTGAGCAAAGTAAGCAGAACCAGGAAGACAGTATATGTGACTAGAGTCATATAAAACAGGGCTTTTGAAACTTTTTCCACTTGCAATCCCTTTTTGCTGGAGAAATTTTTATGTGACCCCAGGGATATAGATATGTGAAATAGGTATACAAATCAAGCATTCATTGATAATAAATCATAATTTCACAACCCCCACATTCAGTTAAGCTTTGATATAAATGAACACAATGCAAATTGATTGATCAGTATGAGAACCACAAATCAGATGATGGAACAAATGTTTTTTCTCTTGGTAGAGAATTGTGGATACAGAATATTGCATCTGCTGTCCACATATTATTGTTTTGTTAATGGGTTTTCCTTAATTGTTTTTTTCATAGTTGTTAAAAAGAGAGTTCAGTGAGAAAATAGAGGAAGATATATTGGAAAATTATTATGGTGCAAGAAACAAATGTCAATAAAAGTTTTAAAAATAAAATAAAATGAGCTTGGACCAGAATTTACTTAAGGCTCCTTCCAGATCAAAAACATTTATGAGTCTGTGATCTATATTCATCATTGGAGCAAGGATACTAATATAATGATATTATGATCTCAGGGCCCATGACTTCACTACCTTTTTGATCTACTACTGCTTTCTGCAGTGAGCTGCACACAAGAAACACTTAATAAATCGTTGCCAAATTGAATGAATGAATGAAAAAGTAATTATTAAGGCTTACTGTGTTCCAACAGAAAAGTGCCTACCTTTAAAGAGCTTGTGACATTTCTTTTGTTGTTGCCTTTGCCTTGATTTTACACACACACACACACACACACACACACACACCTTGAAATTCTTTCTATCCTTTAAAGCTATTCTCAGATATTATCTCTTCAATAAACTTTTCCTGAGTCCCTCATGTGAAAGTTTTCAGCTATAAGTCAAAAGGAAAGAGCCTTTGTTCCTTAGGGTACAGGATATTAATATTAATATCTCTTCTTTAATATCATTTCCAGTAATTAAATCATATCAAGTGTATGTCAAGGAAAAATTATAAACTAAGTTGAATAAATTCACTGGGGCCAGATTCTGAAGAACACTGAAAGTCAAATATGGAAGCCATTGAAAGTCATTGAAAGCCATTGCTTTAGAATCACTAACGTTTCCTTGCATTCATTAGGGCACTATGAGAAGAGTGAAATATGTACGTTTACCTTTGGGTCCTTTTTCTTAGTCCTCATTGGTGTTCCAATCCCTCAGATTCCCTCTCTCATCTGAGAAAAATTTGAAGCCCTATTGAAGAGCATTTTTGTAACTAAATGGATAGAGAAAGAAGTTAAGTCAAAGTGGATGGCAAAATTTTTAACCTGAGCGTTTAGGGGAATAGGCACAAAGAACCTAAGAGGGGAAGCTCTTGGGATGTGGGGAGAGATGATGAGTTCAATTTGGAATATCTTGAATTTAAGGGGGAAATGAGTCATAATTTGGAGATAATCATTTAAAAACTAATTAAATGAGTGAGCTTTTCAAATGAGAAAGTATAAAATAAGTTTCAACAAGCATTTCCAAATGGAAAATATTCCTGGTATCTATATTCATACAAACAGCTTTAAAGCATATGTTAGAAGGAAAAGGAAAAAGAGACACAATATGTATTCAAGAAGAAGGATGTAATTTTGTGTGTGTATGTGTGCATGAGTGCATTTATTTCAATGCCTTTGAACAATTAGCGATAACTGAAAAAATAAAAAACAGAATAATCTAAAGTGTCAATTTCCTCTAAATCAGAGGTGGCAAACTTTGGCTCACACCATGGTTTGTTGACCCCTGCTTTAAATCATGTAACATTAAATAATGAGAAACATTATAAATTATATATAAAACATCTAGTATATACAGATTCTCATATATGGGGATTGAAATTGACCTTAAAATATTGTTGCATTTTATTTTTAGGTTGTAGTAATGATAATAGATAGCATTTATATAGCACTTTTCAGTTTTGAAAAATGCTTTTCATATACTATCTCATTTAATCTTCATAAAAACTCTGTGAAATAGGAGCAATTATTATCCCCATTTTAGAAATGATGAAACTGAGACTGAGAGAAGTAAATTTCTGAGGCAAAAAGATTTCCTGACTCTCAATCCAACTCAATCCAACATAGTTCTTAGCTGCCTTTTCCACTGCCTAATTTCTGGCATAGACTTGACCCTAGGTCTTTGAAACCTTGGTCAGCAGAAGACAAGCTCTGTCAGATAGTTCTTGTCGAGTTATAAGGCCTAATAACCAATTCTCTGTCTGTTATCTTAGTATCAACCCCAAATCAGAGATCTCAGAATGAAGAATTTTTCAACCATAGACATTCTTGAAAGGTCTTCTGTGAACTAATAGTAGTTATAATATGCATCAATAAAAAAGTAATAATATGCATCAGTGGAGAGAATACTACATAGATGAAGTAATACATTCTTGAGGTATTGAAATTGGACAATGAATACAAAAAGCACTTATTAACTACTTACTTTGTGCCAGCCATTCTACTAGATACTAAAATACATAAATACCAAGTAAGACGGTCCCTGCCTTTAAGGAGCTTCCAGTGGGGAAAAAGATGTATTAAGAACAGCTAGAAAACAAGAGGAGGCATATATATGCAAGTGGCAGCCTAGAGATTTGGTTCTAGATAAGATAAGATAAGATGATTGCTTTCTTTTCAGAGTCCTGGTCTAAGAGACTGAATCCTAGCCTCTTGGGAGAATGGGATAAGAGGATGATCCAGATAAAGGCAACTTGTGTTTTGTATCTTGAACGGTCACTAAGGGATTAATTGATTTGGTTTATGACCCCCATTTACACAGAGAAACAATTAATTAAGAATTAAATGGGGGCACCTAGGTGGCACAGTGGATAGAGCACCAGCCCTGAAATCAGGAAGACCTGAGTTCAAATATGGTCTCAGACACTTAACATTTCCTAGTTGTGTGACCCTGGGCAAGTCACTTAACCTCAATTGCCTCAGCAAAAAGCAAAAAAAACAAAAACAAAAAAACAAAAAACAAAACAAAACAAAAACAAAGAATTAAATGATTGGAATAAAATTATATTTAAAAAGAATGTTTTAAGTTTTTAAGTTAAAAAAATTAAGAAAAGAGACTTACCTTTCAACAACTATATATTTTTTTGTTTAAACTCAGGTCTATTGTTTCCATTATGTATGAGAACTCTCACTACCATGTTAGCTCATCTGAAATTTATAGTTTAGAGAGTTGCCTGTGGCACTAAAACATTCAACAACTTGACTAAGGTCACAAACCTAACCTGTGCAGGCAACAGATCATGAATCCCAGTCTCTCTGATTATGCCATGCTGCTTTCAAGTAAAAGTATGACCAGATAAATATGACTATATATTTTTGACTATGGTTAATGACCAGAAGAACTCTTTACTTAAATAAGAACAAATATTCATAAAATTATATCTTTAGAATGAGTCCATTGCAAGCATTGAAAGCTATTTCAGTCATCTTTGTGTAAAATAATTTTAACTCTGCTACATATCTCACCTTCTATTTTGATGTTCAAATGGACTTCTCATTCTTTTCATTAAGGAAATATTTATATTTATATTTATTTATATTTATATATGTTAGGAATACAAATGACAATATAATTAACTGAGCATGGAAAAGTCCCTTAGTATATATAAAACATTTTAGAAAGGCTGGGAAGTCCTTTAAACCCTCAGTTTTTATGTCTTAATGACCTATAGCCTCAATATTGTGGAACATTTCTGAGGTAAAGGCAAGTTTCCATATAGAATTATTGAATTCTTCCCTGCTGGTGAAGTTTGCCAGTAATGATTAAAGTGGTCTGTGACAAAGACTTACAAATGTGTGAAAAGGCAGTAACAAAT
The DNA here is from genome assembly GCA_023553655.1 of Myrmecobius fasciatus. Lineage (NCBI taxonomy): Eukaryota > Metazoa > Chordata > Mammalia > Dasyuromorphia > Myrmecobiidae > Myrmecobius > Myrmecobius fasciatus. The sequence goes on along the minus strand of JAJPUD010000730.1, from coordinate 190,648 downwards.
ATGCTTGATCTGGAGAGAGGTAGCAATATGGCTTGTGATGTCTGCCTGAGCCTTTACTGGCAAAAAGAAAAACTAGAAGGAAATATGCATAATGTCATTTACGAAGCCTTTGAAAAAACATGGGTTTATTCATGCTGACTTCAAATGGGATTTTCTCAAAGCTTATTTTCTATTTTTGAGAAGTTAATTAGAAAAAATGGGGTAAGGGGGGAATCATCCAGTATTTTATATGATCTTAAGTTCAGAATTTCTGTTTTGTGATACATGCTGTCCATATTGTTGTTGAAAAAGAAATTGGAGATTCACTTTAAAAGACCACTCTTCATTAATCATGAACTGAACACCAGTTGCTGCTAGCAGCTTCAATTGGTGCCGAGAGGAAGAGGATAGTGTCAAGTTTTATTCATTAATCTAGTTGCTTTCCTAGGCTCTTGCAGCTGGGGTGGAGGAGTTATTCACTAATGTGAGACTCTCTACCTGCTGTTCCATTGCACTGAGGCGTGCTTTAGATTCCCAGAAGGAATTTTCAGTTGTCAAAAAATATTGTGTGATCTCCTGCCAGTTTGGTGTATGCATGTCAGATTGCCTTGAGAGGTTACATGAAAGATTTTGAAAAGAGTGATCATAAAAACACAAAGTGGCTCCCATACCCTGTAGGTTAAAATACAAAATACTCAGCCTGCCATTCAAATTTTTCTACAATCGGACTCCTACCTATTTTTCATGTACCCTTCAGTCCATTCAAATTGACCCACAAGCTATTCTCCATACTCAGTATCAATCAACTAGTATTTATCATGTTCCTACTATGTGGCAAGGAGAACTCAACTAGATGCTGGTGAGAACAAGAAGAAAACAAGTGAAAAACTAGACAGACAGTCCTTGGGCTCCTATCTTACTTCTGTCCCCTTCACAAACCATACTCCTTTCACAACTCTGATTCATGAAATCCTAGCTCATTTAAAGCCTAGCTCAAATGTCACATCCTGCCTGAGGCCTTTCCTGATCGCTTTATTTTTAAAATATATTTAAATATAATAATAATAATAGATTTTAATTGGTAGTTTTTTCATCTAATTTTTTACCTCTTCTCCAAGACAGTGATAGCGTAAAACAAAACAGCAAAATGTATCAGTATATCAAAAAATGTTTTAAATATGTTATGTTACACACATGTGAACCTTTTCCTTCTGCAAAGGAATAGGGATGGGTATCCTTTCATATTTCTTTCTTAAGGTCATACTTGCTCCTTTGTGATGCTGCAACATTCACTTTCAATTATGTTTTGGTTGTTCTTCCCATTCACATTACTGTAGTCATTGCATATATTTACTTGGCTCTGTCTGCTTCAGTATGAATCAATTCATGTGAGTCTTCCCATGCTTTTCTGTATTTCTTATGTTCAACATTTCTTATTGTACAATAATATTCCATTACATCCATTCCACCATTTTTTAATGTTCCCTAAGTAATAAGCATCTGCTTTGTTTTCAACTCTTTGCTACTATAAAAAAATAGTACTATAGATCTTTTGGAATATGAGGGAACTTTCTTCTATAGCAATGACCTCCTTGGGGCAGAGTCTGATATTCAAATCTCTGGATCAAAGGCATTGTCTCTCTCTCAAAATTATTATTTTTATCATTTTACATTTTTTTGTCCATGCACCCACAGTATCTTTCCAAGTCCCTGAACTGAGTCCGTTTTTACTTTTGTATCCTCCACACTGATTACAGATCATGTGCCTTATAAATTTGTTGTTGAATTAAATTCAATTGAGCTAGAAAGGATATTACCTACACCACAACCCTGTCTCAAAACATACATTTTTGCTTGAATCTTGCTGCCAGAAATGTTTTTTATATACAAATGGCAAATCACAACCTAAGTGTTTGCATCCAAAGAGAAAGGCAAAATCTTTTGTATTGTGGTATTGAAAGTCAAAGTAGTCAGGACAAGTCTCAAATTTCTTAATTTTGTTTTCTAGGGAGATTAATTTATTTATTCAATAAATGTGTTTCAGCAATACCCAATTTAGAATCCTGGTGTGATCCTGGTCAAATCACTTAACAGAGGTCTGTCTCAGTTTGCTCATTTTTAAAATAGGGATAATAATAGCACCAACCTCCCACAGTTACTGTGAAGAGCAAACAAGATATCATCTATAAAGTGTTTTACCAACTTTTAAATGATATATAAATACTGGTTATTATTGTTGTTATTATAACTGTGAGAATGATGCTCATCTATGAAGTCAAGTTGCTTTACTAAGTATATGGTGTAAAGTTATTTTATTAAAAGTATATTCTGATCTCTTTTCACTTTAGGTCTACCTTATGGATGGGAGGAAGCTTACACAGCAGATGGAATCAAATACTTTATCAAGTAAGTTCAAGTATCCCAACTAAGTCAGCATTTTTTTTTCCACATCTGGAGCAAACCTGGCAGTCTCAGACAATCAGCAAAACTAAAACATCCTCCCAAGCCCTCACAGAGGTTACAAAAATTAGTAGCAAGAAGTGAAGTCTCACCAATTTTATATTCTGCATGATTTATGTGCTGATACTGAAGAACTCGTGCAGGGAAAGGTCTAAGAAGAGTTCCAGGGGAAACCACATTCACACAAAATGGAGGTGGAATTATCAACCCCACCTAGTGTTAACCACCTGAACTCGAGCTAAGATGATCAATATCTTTTTTAAATATGTTACCTATTGGTGTATTTTGTTTTTTACATCACCAGAATTTCTCCCAGTATCCCTCCTCCTTTCTCCTCCTAGAGAGCTACCTAATCTCATCAGCTCCCACAGATTGAATTATCACCTCTATGCTGATGAATCTCTAATCTATTTATTGATTCCTAACTTACCTCCAGACTCTGTTCTCCAATTGTCTATTGGATATCTTGAACTGGATTTCCTGTCTTAAACTCAATATCTCCAAAGCTGAACTCATTATCTTTCTACTCCAAAATCTCCCCTCTTTTTAAATTCCCTATTACTTTGGAGGATACAACCATAAGTCACCTAGACTTGAAATCTAGCTGTCATCCTTGACTCTTTAGTCATTCTCCTTCTTGATATCCAATCTGTTACGAAGACCTGTCGATTTTATCTTTATAATATTTCTCCTTTATGCCCCCTTCTTTTCCCTGATACTGCCATCCCCCAGGTATGGGCGCTTATCACCTCACCTCTGGACTATTTCAGTAGCCTCTTAATCAGTCTCACTCTTTCAAGTTCATCTCCCACTCACCTTTCAAATAGATCTTCCTAAAATACAGGTCTGACCATGTCACCACTACCAGTACCACCTACTCAGTAAACTTTAGGGGCTCCCTATCACTTGCAAGATTAAACATAAAGCCTTCCATTTGACATTACCTAAAATTAAGCCTTCTAAATTTTCATAACTTCCCTTAATCTTTGCTCTCTCTCAATTATCTCCAGTTTATCTTGTTTACATATGAATATAATAAATTATATAGGAAGGCAAAAACTGCCCTAGCCTTCAAGGAGTTCACAGTATAATAGGGGAGAGCAACTAGGGGGCACTCCTGCAGTCAGGAAGACTCAAGTTCAAATTTGACACATACTGACTTTATGACCCTGGACAAGTCACTTAACCTGTTTGCCTTACTAAAAAAAACAAAAAACAAAAAAAACCCTACTGTATTAGGGGAGTAAAAACAACTATATACAAATATGAGTTGGACACATAAAACCTTTCCTTGTACCTCCAGGATGCCTAGCATGACAAGTGCTCAATAAATGCTTATTGATTGCATTCTCATATCTCTTTTTTCAAGTCATGCTTGTTTTTTTTATAATTTTACAAAATTCATTTATTTTTCTGGGGTCCTTTATGTTGTTGTAATTGTGTATATTATTTTCTTGACTTTGCTTACTTCACTTTGTATCAGTTTTTGTAAGTCTTTCCATGGTTCTCAGTATTCCTTATGTTTACCATTTTTTAACACATAGTAATATTCCATTCTATTCGCATACTACAGTTACCAAAATTATGGGCACATCTACCTTACTTCTGAATTTTTACTATTACAAAAAGTGCTCCTGTCAGGAGAATTTTCTTTTTAGAGGATTAATATCTAAAGGAAAAATGATGTCATCTTAAATGCCTCCAGTTCATTAATATAGAAGGCATTAACTACTAGGATACTCATAAAAGTAAGGTCTAGTGCTTGTTGATTCCCACAGTTAGACCTTTCCTAACCCTTTGAGTAAGTATTTACTAAGCTCCTACTATGTGCTATGTAAATAGCAAATATTATTTCATTAGATCATGAATTTGGGATCAATCTAGTGGGAATCTCTTGATCTTTTGAAGCACAAATATTTCTTTAAACTTTTAATTGCAAAAGTCTGCTTGCTTTTGTTCATGCCTTTTATGAAATTGTCCTCATTAGGATATTTAATTTTTTTGCTTATAATGATAAACTCTAAAGCATTTATTCTGCTGTTTCCTGAGGAGCTTCTTTCCTGTGTTAGTCCATGTTTGAAGAGTTTGAAAGTGAACTCTCATAAAATATCTGGAGTATTAGATATTTCATTTATCAGACTTACTTAGGGGCAATATAAAAATATATATTTGATAGGGCAAAAAATAGGTCTGATCTGTGAAAACCTCAATTCAAGTCTTGACTCAGACTAACTGGCTTTGTGACATGGTGAGTCTGTGACATGGACTCGCCACTTAAATTTTCAAATTTCTTGATGAGACTTTAAAGAACAGAAAATGTAGTAGGTTTCCACACTGAGTTCTTAATGGTCCAAACCAAAAATTTATATGCAAATCCTCATGATTAGCAGGGTAGTAATGAAATCTTTTAGGCATGGCAACTCCTAAAACCATATGTCTAAAGCATGAGATTAAATTGGCATCAGTATAGGGAGTACCCACAACAATGAGACCACAATGATTTAAAGGATGCATATAATTATATCCCACTAAAGTCCAGCTCTGATGCTTCATTGTGGCTTGGAAGTAACCCTTAATTCTCAAAGACTATGCTAGTGGAATGTACGCTCTAGAAGGCTGCAGTTATCTCAAAAAGCTTTGAGTAGAGATTCAGCCTTAAACTATGCCTTTTGTAGGAGGACCAGCCTGGCTGAGTAAAAGAAAAATATCACTGGTTTTGCCATAGGGTTATGAAGCTTTCAGCCGTGACTTGCTTCCTCCCTGTTTTCCTCCCTCCTTCTTTCCCTCCTCCCCTCTTTTTCCTTCCTCTTTCTTCCCTCCCTCCTTCCCTCTCTCTCTTTTTCTTCTTTCCTTTCTTCCCTCCCTTCTTTCCTTATTTCTTCCTTCCCTTCCTCCCTCCCTCTTTTTTCTTTCCTTCCCTCCTTTTCTTTTTCTCTCTTCCTTCCTCCCCTCTTTCCCTCCTTCCTTTCCTCTTTCTTCCTCCATTCCTTCCTCCCTTTCTCCTCTTTTCTCCTTTCCTAGCTCCCTGCCTTCTGTCCTTCCTTCCTTTGCTCCTTCTTCCCTCCCTCCCTCTCTCTCTTCTTTCTTTCCTTTCCCCTTCTTTGTTTACTTCCTTTCCTTCTTTCCTTCCTTTCCTTCCCTCCTTCCTTCTTCCTTTCTTGCTTCCCTCTTCTCTTCCTTTTTTCCTTTCTTTTTTCCTTCTCTCCTTCCTTGTTTCTTTCCTTTTTTCCTTTCCTTTCTCTCTTCTTTCCTTCCTATCCTTTTTTTTCTTGAATTTTAATTAATTTTTTTCCATTTATTTCATCTCTTTCCTGCTAGGAGACAGGGAACATGTTTCATCATCAGTCAACTGAAGTCACGGTTCATTGTTTCATTGGTCAGAGTTCTTTAGTCTTTGAAACTTATTCATTTTTACAATGTTATTATACATTCCCCCCCCCCCCCCAGTTCTACTTATTTCCCTCTGCATGCAGGTCTTCCCAAGTTTTTTACTTCCCAAGTATTCCGTCTTATAAAGGATTTGCAGTCTGCATCAGTGATAGACATGCCCAACTGGCCAAAATCCCAACTCGTTGAAATATTAACAACATAGAAACAAGTTGATATACATATGTTAAAAATTAGGAGGCAGTACTATATCAAGAGTACTGGACCTGGAGTCAGGAAAACTTGAGTTCAGATCTGGCCTCAGAAACTTCCTAGCTGTGTGGTCCTGAGCAAGTCACTATTTGCCTCAATAGCTTTACTATAAATGGGGTTATAACAGTACCTGCCTCAGCGCTATTTTCTGAAGCAAATGAGATATTTGTAAACAAAGTGTTGAGTTCAGTGCCTGGCATATAATAGGCTCTGTATAAATGCTTATCCCTTCCCTTCTCTTTACATACAAGCTCCAGATACACATTCAGATGGATCCATGATCCCAAATGTTTGGGTTTGAATGTTCCCTTTAGCCTTGCAGGTGACAATCCATCTCTGCCTGACTACATCCAATGCAAATCCTGTCTCTGTCTTCCCAGAGGTAGATCATCTAACATGTTAAAGAAGGTTCTTACTCTCTTATGACATTTTGAGGATATTTGTGGTGCACTCAGCTTGTCCACCTGTTATCCCTTCCTCTCCCCCTGTGACTCATCTTATTTTTCAATCATTCATTTCCCTGATGACATCCCTCACTACAGTTTCTCTTCACACCTCTTTTGTTACGGTCTGTAATCAACCAATCAATACATATTTATTTAGCACCCACTATGGGCTAAGTACTAAGTGTACAAATAAGGGCAGAAACACGGCTTCTGCCCTCAAAGAGCTCAGCCTAATGAGAGAGAGGCAACATGCAAGCAATTCTGTATGAATAAGCTATATTTGTCATAGATTGCATGCACCTGTCTATTATCCCTCCTGTACCCCCATCTCTGTGATGCTCATTTGCAGTTCTCAAGAAACTGTTGTGTTCATGGCTTGCAACTGTGCAAGAAAGCACAGTTTACAAACAGCATGGTGACAGATATTAGAATTATAGGCATGGTAGAAAGATTGACAATAATACACCTTTAGTTGACAGTTATTTAAGGAAAGACTAGGAGCAAAGTATTACTGGGCTACGGTGAGGGGACTGCCAAAATGTTTTGCTTTTTCCTTCTGCCTACACAACCTTCCAAGAGGTTTAGAAAAGGGTTAATAAGTAAGGACACACCATATGCATTATGTAGGGAAGAAGGATACTTTGTGAGCTTAAGGACCAGCAGTATAATTAGTACCATATGCAATTCTTAACAGCTTCTTAGATATCTTTAAATCTTTTGCCTCTTCAGTGAGTGATAGCTATAGTGTTAATATGAGCAAGCATTGGCAAAGCACTTTTAAATTTGGAATGCATTTTACAGATGTTTTCTCATTTTTTTCCTCACAATAATCTTGTAAGGTAGGTGCTATTCAGTAATCCCATTTCACAGATGGGGAGAGTAAGGCAAACAGAGTTTGAATGACATGTGCATACAAGTGTATACAACTAATAAGTATCTGAGGCAGAATTTAAACTCGGGTCTTCTTCACTCCACCAAGTCCAGTATTCTCTCCATTGCATTACCTGGTTGTTTCATATTCTTAAGCACTGTTTTATTTATTAAGCACTAGTCAGGCCTTAGCCTAATGAATATATATTTTACTATGGAAGTGGCAGAAGAAAAATGCATTCAAATGTTTTTATTTGTCTTAAACCTTGTGTTTTCTAAGAATATTGGGGGCATTTTAGCATTTGTTCATAGCCAAGATAGAGCAAGCTTCTTCTGGGCAGGAACAGCATTGGATTGTTTTTATATTCTTCTAGTACTTTGCATATTGCAAGTCTGTGATATTGAATTGAATTAAAAGATTTGTTCATGCTTCCATGTACATGTGTGCATCCTGACCCATAAGCCGTACTTAATAAATGCTGGATGATTGAATTTTTTAGAAATTTATAAATCTTTAGAAATTCAGTCATTTAGCATTTATTAAGTACCACTTGCATGCCAAGTGCTTTGAATACAAAGGTAAGGGCAACTTGCCTTATATTTAACATTAACATGAAAATTTTGTTCTGAGAATATGCAGTCATTTCCTAGAGACCTGAAAAGTAAAATAGCCAAAGTGTGAAAATCCTAACATAGAGTGATATCTCAGTTGTCCAGCATCATTGGAAAATGAAGCTTTCTATATATGTGAATTTTCCAAAGATTTCTTAATTTAGCCATTTTGATTGAAATTTTTCTCACATGTATCATAGTAAAAGCACATATCAATATAGATATCATATATATTGATATGTGCCTTCTCAACAATGTAATTAATTTGTTCTTGATGAAAACATGCAAATCCTTGAACATCCATTGTTATATTACACTCTTACATAGTAATGCCTTTAAGGGCTACTGAAATATTAAGACTGTTTGCCCCTGTGCTAAATGTGTAGGGAAAGAAACTATTAGTGTGTTTGCCTCTCAAAGTCATTTCAACCATTCATTCAACAAATATTTTTAAAGTACCTATTGTATACAGTGATACACTTTGCAGGTCACCAAGAAGAACATAAAGTTGAGCTGAGACATAGTTTAAAAATAAAAGCACCTATATAACTACATTTACTAATATTGTTTATAAAATAAGAAAAGATAGGTTTAGGAGGGGCGGAGCCAAGATGGCAGAGTGAAAAGGTGACTTTCTGCCTCTCCTCCGATCTTCTCTCAAATCAACAATAAAATAAGGCTCTGAACTGATCTTCAAGTCAACAAACTCAGAAATATTTGGATACTGCTCTCTGTATAACTTCATATCAGGTTAGTCGGACTCGGACAGAGAGATAAATGGACGACTTCTGTGTAGGCCGGAAGTGAGGGTGGGACTCAGCTCAGCTCATCGTGGCAGAAATTCCAAACTCCAAACTCCAAATTCCAAACACCTGGAGTTTATCTGAGGCACTCGGGACACTCTGCCCTGATTGGGGGCAGGTGTTCTGGCAGACTTGCCTTGTTTAAGGAGTAATTCGGACTTAGTCCTAGCCCCCACCGACCCAGCACCTTAAGTCAACTCGCCGAAGTGCCCCAGGGCAAAGCTTTTTCAGCCGCCGTTTTTTTTTCCCTACCTTAAAGAGATATCCATGCTGTCTAAAAAAAAAAAAAAAAAAAAATGAAGAAGTAAAAGAGAGCTCTCACCATAGACAGCTTTTATAAAGAGAAAGAAGAGATGATCACCCCAGATCCAGAGGTTCCTTTAGACAAAACTCTAAAGAAAATCAGCAAGGACCATCACTGGTCCCCTTTTCAAAAGGCCTTTCTGGAAGATTGCATAAAGAACCTCAAAAGAGAGCTGGAGAATAAATGGGAAAATAAACTGAAATCACTGCAAGAAGGATACAATATCTTGCAAGAAGGATATGATGCCCTGCAAAAGAGATATGAAAAAGACACCAATTTATTGAAAAATAAAATTAGTGAAGTGGAAAAAGAGTGCAATGAACAAATTGGCCAGTTACAAAAGGAGCTTAAAAAGGTAACTGAAGAAAACAACACTTTAAAAATAAGAATTGAACAAATGCAAGTGAGTGACTCAATAAGACTTCAAGAATCAGTCAAACAAAAACAAAAAAATGAAAAATTAGAAGAACATATGAAATATCTCCTAGGAAAAACAACTGACTTGGAAAATAGATCTAGGAGAGACAATCTAAGGATTATAGGACTTCCTGAAAGCCATGATGAAAAAAAGAATCTAAACACTATCTTCCAGGAAATCCTGAAAGAAAACTGCCCTAATATTGTAGAATCAAAGGGCAAAATCACCATTGAAAGAATTCACCGATCACCTCCCGAAAGACACCCCAAAATGAAGACCCCAAGGAATATCGTGGCTAAATTTCAGGACTATAGCACCAAGGAACAGATTCTGCTAGCAGCCAGAAAGAAACAATTCAAATACTGAGGATCAATAATTAGAATCACACAGGATCTGTCAGCCTCCACACTGAAGGATCGAAGGGCCTGGAACCAGATATTCTGAAGGGCAAAGGAACTTGGATTACAACCAAGAATAACCTATCCAGCTAGAATGAGCATTATCCTCCAAGGAAGGAGATGGTCATTCAATGATATAGGTGAATTTCACCTATTTCTAATGAAAAGACCGGATCTGAACAAAAAATTCGACACCCAAACACAGAACTCAAGAGATGCATAAAAAGGTAAAAAGGAAAGGACTCTTGAGAACTTTATTTCTACTAGGGGGATACTTAAAGTTTGGGGGTATAATTAACTAGATATTACTTTGATAATATGAAAAAGAGAACTAGAGGGGAAAAGGTTGTCATACTAGGGAAAAGAGGAAAAAGTGGTAAAATAAGATCTAAAAAAAAGGAGGTAAAAATAAGGTAAAATCCCTTGAAGAGGCAAAGAAAACCTAATATAATTGAGAGAAAGAGGGGAGGGAGATGAGCATTGTATAAATCTTACTCTCATCAGGTTGGGCTCTAAAAGTGTATATCAGACATTTGATTTCACATAGAAACTTGTCTGTTGCTAGAGGGAAGTGGGAGGGAAAAGAGGAAAAGTAAGGGACAAACTAATAGAAGGGAAAATAGAAGAATCAGGGGAAAGGAGTAAAAACAGGGGGAGGGGATCTAAAGGGTGGAGTATTGTTTGGGGGAGGGGGTCATCAAAAGCAAAGTACTGAGGAGGGGGGAAGGGAGAAAGGGGAAAGGAAAGGGGAAAACATAACTTGGGTAAATAAGATGGCAAGAAATAAAGAATTAGTTATTTTAACTGTGAATGTGAATGGGATGAACTCTCCCATAAAGCAGAAGCGGATATCAGACTGGATTAAAAACCAGAATCCCACAATATGTTGTCTACAAGAAACACATCTAAAACATAGTGACACATATAGGATGAAGGCAAATGGCTGGAGCAGAAAATATGCTTCAGGTGAACAAAAAAAAGCAGGGGTAGCAATCCTTATCTCAGATCAAGTAAAAGCCAAGATAGATCTAATGAAGAGAGATAAGGAAGGAAACTATATTTTATTAAAGGGTACCATAGATAATGTAGCAATATCTATACTAAATATATATGCACCGAATGCAATAGCACACAAATTCCTAGGGGAGAAATTAAGAGAGATGCAAGAAGAAATAGACAGCCAAACAATACTAGTGGGGGATCTCAACCTTGCTCTCTCAGAATTAGATAAATCAAACTACAAAATAGACAAGAAAGAAACTAGGGAGATAAACCAATTGTTAGAAAAGTTAGGTATGATAGATCTATGGAGAAAGTTGAATGGAGACACTAGGGTGTTTACTTTTTTCTCAGCAGTCCATGGAACCTATACAAAAAGTGACCACGTGTTAGGGCATAAAAACCTCAAAATCAAATGCAGAAAGGCAGAAATAGTAAATGCATCCTTTTCAGATCATGATGCAATAAAAATCACATGCAATATAAGGCCAGGAGAAAATAAACCAAAAGTTAATTGGAAATTAAATAATCTAATCCTGAAGAATGAATGGGTGAAAGAGCAAATCATAGACACAATCAATAATTTCATCCAGGAGAATGACAATAAGGAGACAACATACCAAAATTTGTGGGATACAGCTAAAGCAGTTATAAGGGGCAATTTTATATCTCAGATGCTTACTTGCATAAAATAGAGAAAGAAAAGATCAACGAATTGGGCTTATTATTAAAAAAAAAACTAGAAAAAGAACAAATTAAAAACCCTCAATTAAATACCAAATTGGAAATTCTAAAAGTAAAAGGAGAAATTAATAAAATTGAAAATAAAACTATTGAGTTAATAAATAAAACTAAGAGTTGGTTCTACGAAAAAACTAACAAAATAGATAAGCCTTTAGTTAATTTGATAAGAAAAAGGAAAGAAGAAAATCAAATTGTTAGTCTCAAGAATGATAAGGGAGAAGAACGTTCCTCCAATGAAGAGGAAATTAGAGCAATAATTAGGAGTTACTTTGCCCAACTTTATGCCAGTAAGTTTGATAATCTAAGTGAAATGGAGCAATATCTACAAAAATATAGATTGCCCAGGTTAACAGAAGAGGATATAAATTATTTAAATAGCCCCATATCAGAAAAAGAAATAGAACAAGCTATTATCCAGCTCCCTAAGAAAAAATCTCCAGGGCCAGATGGATTTACATCTGAATTCTACCAAACATTCAAAGAACAATTAATTCCAATACTACACAAACTATTTGAGAAAATAGGGACAGAAGGTATACTGCCAGAATCCTTCTATGAGACCGATATGGTGCTGATAGGTAAACCAGGTAGGATGAAAACCGAGAAAGAAAACTATAGACCAATTTCCCTAATGAATATTGATGCAAAAATTTTCAATAAGATATTAGCAATGAGATTACAGAAAGTCATCCCCAGGATAGTACACTATGACCAAGTAGGATTTATACCAGGGATGCAGGGCTGGTTCAATATTAGGAAAACTATCAGCATAATTAATTCTATTAATAACCAAACTAACAAAAACCATATGATTATCTCAATAGATGCAGGAAAAGCCTTTGATAAAATCCAACACCCTTTCCTATTAAAAACACTTGAGAGTATAGGAATAAATGGGCTTTTCCTTAAAATGATCAGTAGCATCTATTTAAAACCATCAGCAAGCATCATATGTAATGGAGACAAACTAAAACCATTCCCAATAAGATCAGGAGTGAAACAAGGCTGCCCACTGTCACCATTACTATTTAATATTGTCTTAGAAATGTTAGCTTTAGCAATAAGAGAAGAAAAAGAGATAAAAGGAATCAGAGTAGGTAATGAAGAAACCAAATTATCACTCTTTGCAGATGACATGATGGTATACTTAGAGAACCCTAGAGACTCAACTAAAAAACTACTAGAAACAATTCACAACTTTAGCAAAGTGGCAGGATTCAAAATTAATCCACATAAATCATCAGCATTTTTATATATTACCAACAAAGTTCAGCAGCAAGAGATACAAAAAGAAATTCCATTCCAAATAGCAGATGATAGGATAAAATATTTGGGAATCTATCTGCCAAGGAAAAGTCAGAAACTATACAAACTAAATTACAAAACACTTTCCACACAAATAAAATCAGACCTAATCAATTGGAAAAATATTAAGTGCTCATGGGTAGGCAGAGCGAACATAATAAAAATGACAATACTACCCAAACTAATCTACTTATTTAGTGCCATACCAATCAAACTCCCAAGAAATTATTTTACAGATCTAGAAAAAATAGTAGCAAAGTTCATTTGGAAGAACAAAAGGTCAAGGATTTCAAGGGGATTAATGAAAAAAAAAGGCAGATGAAGGTGGCCTTGCTGTACCAGATCTAAAACTATATTATAAAGCAGCGGTCATCAAAACCGTTTGGTACTGGCTAAGAAATAGAGCAGTCGATCAGTGGCACAGGATAGGATATCAGGACAATATAGGCAATAACCTTAACAATCTAGTATTCCATAAACCCAAAGACCTCAGCTTTTGGGATAAATACTCACTATTCGGCAAAAACTGCTGGGAAAATTGGAAACTATTGTGGAAGAAATTAGGGCTTGACCCATACCTAACCCCACATACCAAGATAAGATCTAAATGGGTTCATGATCTAGATATAAAGAGGGACTTTGTAAGCAAGTTAGAGGAACGTAATATAGTTTATCTCTCAGACCTGTGGAGATGGAATAAATTTATGTCCAAAGAAGACCTGGAACTCCTAATTGAACACCCGATGGATAATTTTGATTATATTAAGTTAAAAAGTTTCTGTACAAACAAAACAAATGCAGACAAGATTAGCAGGGAAGCATCAAATTGGGAAATCATCTTTACATTTAATGGTTCTGATAAAGGCCTCATTTCTAAAATATATAGAGAATTGTCTCATATATATAAGAATTCAAGCCACTCTTCAATAGATAAGTGGTCAAGGGGTATGAACAGACAGTTTTCAGATGATGAAATTAAAACCATTTCTAGTCATAGAAAAGTTGCTCCAAATTACTATTGATCAGAGAAATGCAAATTAAGACAACTCTGAGGTACCACTACACACTTGTCAGATTGGCTAAAATGACAGGAAAAGATAATGATGGATGTGGGAAAACTGGGACACTAATACATTGTTGGTGGAACTGTGAACGGATCCAACCATTCTGGAGAGCAATTTGGAGCTATGCTCAAAAAGTTGTCAAACTGTGCATACCCTTTGACCCAGCAGTGTTTCTAGTGGGCCTATATCCCAAAGAGATCTTAGAGGAGGGAAAGGGCCCCACATGTGCAAGAATGTTTGTGGCGGCCCTTTTTGTGGTGGCTAGAAACTGGAAACTGAAGGGATGCCCATCAATTGGAGAGTGGCTGAATAAATTATGGTATATGAATGTTATGGAATATTATTGCTCTGTAAGAAATGACCAGCAGGACGATTTCAGAGAGGCCTGGAGGGACTTGCATGAATTGATGTTGAGTAAAACGAGCAGAACCAGGAGATCATCATACACAGCAACAACAGTATTACATGATGATCAATTCTGATGGACATGGCTTTCTGCAACAAAGAATTGTCTCAAACCAGTTCCAATTGTTCACTGAAGAAAACCATATACACCCAGAGAGAGGAAAATGAAATATGGACCACAACGTAACATTTTCGTGATCTCTATTGATATTTGCTTGCATTGTGTTGCCTTTCTCTTATTTTCTTTTTTTTTTCTTGTAGATAGGATTTTTTTTACATAACTTCTCAAGTATTTCAATATTATTAACATGTAGTGGACTTCCTGCCATCTAGGGGAGGGGAGGGGCCTGGGGGTAAAATTTGTAATGGAAAGCTTTGTAAAGATCAATGTTGGGGAACTACCCATACATATGTTATACAAATAAAAAGCTTTAATAAAAAAAAAAAGATAGGTTTAGTATAGTACTTGAATTTTAGTTTTTAAAAATTTCTGGCATCTGTGTTACTGAAACAGGACCTTCTTTGCTTTCTTCTTGACTTTTAATTACAATCCCCAGTAATTTTTAATGGTATAAAGAGGTCCTGAGAACTACTAAACTAGATTATACTCCAACTCAAGCTTCCATCATTAGTGAAGTGTTAATACGTGAAAATTCCTGTCTTTATACGTTCAGAAAAAATAATTGACTAGTATAAGATGTCAAGGAGGTGGGAGAAGGAATTTAGATTGGCAAGGAATATGAATAATTGGGCTCTTTCATTATGGGCATGGACTTTTGGAGGCAAAGAATAGTAAATAATAAACTCCTTAGGTCAGTATATCTCCAACCTCTAATTAAAAAAGAAAGATGCCTAAAATTATACTACCCAAACATTGAGCAAGATAATGGGCTGCATCCATATAGTCCCTTTGATGAAAGTGGCATCTGTCACTGTCTTTGCAGAAATTGAATTGTTATTTCTGATGGAAGACAGGCCTCAGGCAATGGGATGAGCCTTTCAGTCACTGCTATCCCCAGAATGTCCAGAGTCATGTATTCCTCATTAAATGTTCTCATCAAGCCACATTTCCATTACACATCTATTAACACTGTGTAGAAGAATCAGCTTGCTTTGACTTCCAAGACAAGCAGGGAAACACTTAACAGTTTTGATGATGTTTACAACATAAAAACTCCTATTATGTATCATTAATGAAGGTACGTGGCTATTTTTGCCCATCCTCTCTGGAATTTTTTTTTTTAACTTTCTCTACAGAGGAGTTACTGTTCTCTTAAGTTTAATGAAAAATGTAGGCTAGCCCGAAGATAACTGTAATGAAATTATCTGATTAATCTGACTTTCCCACACCTGACTTCTTATCTCCCCTGTGAAAAACCTTAAATCTGCAGACTGCTGCACATTTAAAGGAACCTACTAGTATCATTCATTTCACCTTAGTTAAAAGTTTGTATATTCTACCCCAGAGTTACAAAATGTGACTAAATTGTTTTTAAAATAATATTCATTTATGAAAAAAAATTGAAATCTGCCAAATATGAGTGGTGATACACTTAGGTTACTAGCCTGATGAAAGATTTTGATATACATGAATTTTGGGCCACTACCACAATAGATTCCTAACCATTCCACAGTGCCAAAGTACTCAATATCTTAGATAATTACTTTGAAAATTAAATTAAGTACACAAATGATTTTTCAATAAACACTTATAGAGCACTGGGCTGCATATGGAGAGGAAGGCAGAGTTTATTTAAGATGGAATCTACCCTCATGGAGCTTCCATTCAAGCATGAGGTTTTGGAACATACACAGATAATATATGATTCATTCTTTAAGAAAACACAAGTTCAAATATCTGAGAGGGAAAGTTATTACCAATATAGGGACAAGTAGGGCTTTATAGAAGAGATGTCATTTGTATAGGCTTATAAAAAATGGGTAAACTAGAGGGAAAGGAAGTATATATTAGCTCAAGACACAGAAAATATGATGAGCAAACAAAAGGAAGTGAGGGAGCACAAGATGTCTGTGAAGAACAGAAAATTCTAAATTATCTGGGCATTAGAATGAATGGGTAGAGAAGAAAATCATGAAATAAGCCTGGGAAAGTGAGGCAGTATCAGATTGCAAAATGCTTAAATTGCAAAGGAATTTGAACTTTTCTCAATGGGCAAGAAGGAACAACTAGTCTTTTTTGACCAAAAAAGTGACTTGACTAGGTATTTGCTTAAAGATTAAACTGGCAAAGGTATAGAGAATGGATTGGAATACATAGAGAGGCTCATTTTTTGGAGGCTACTATAATGGTACAAGATGATGTTCCTTAGGCCTTGTAGCAGCAAGCATAGTAGCAGTGGAAATAAAGAGGAAGGGAAACATGTTAAGGGGGTGGAATGGGCAAGACTTGGCAAGAAAGGAGTCAAACCTAAGTTCAAGGTTAAGAACATGAAAGAGGGGATATGGCAGCCAAAAGTGGTCAAGTTAGGAGGAAAAAGGAAGAAACACAATTCTATTTGGAGATGTATTGACTTTGAAACACTGCTGGATAGTCACATAGAGATGGTCTATGGACAATTTGGCATGCAGTCCTGGCATGAGGGCTAGAGACAGAGATTTGGAAGTCTCTTCCAACTATGTAGAAATTACAGTCAAAGCTTTGGGATTGGCAGAGATTATCAAGAGACAAAGTATAGGGGACCAAAGACAGAAAATTGGAGAGCATCTGCTTTATGAGATCAGGAATAGAAGCAAAGAACTAGCAAAGGAAAGAGAAAGAAGAATTAAAGAGGTAGGATGAGAACCAGATTTATGAAGCCAATAATCATATGATTTTAGGTTTAAAAGCTAGAAGACAGAAGTCATCCAATTCAACTCCCTGATTTTCCAGATAGGAAACTGAGGCTCAGAGAAGTTAAATGCCTTACCATTTAGTAAGTAAACATCAGAAGCAGAATTGAAGCCTTGTTCTTCCAGAAAATATAGAATCCAGTAGGAAGGGTGGTCATTGGTATTGAATGCTCTAGAGAATTAGAAAGCCTTTAGATTTGATGATTAGACAGTCACTGATTAGGACAAGAAGGCAGATGGCAAAAATTGGGGAGAGTGGGCAGTGAAGAAATAAAAGCTTTAAGTGTAGGCAACTCTTTCAGGATGTTTCTCTGTGAGAGGAGAAAGATAGACTGAAAGGGTCAGTAGAAAGCTTTTTTAGTATTAAAGAGACCTGAACATAACTATAGCCTAATTGAAAAAAATAAAGTTATTGAAAAGGGAACAATTGAACATTCATAGAAGGAAATGGATCAGTCTTTATGAAGAACAGAAATACCTCTTCTGTGACAGAGAGAAAAAAAAGACAGGATGATGACTGGGGGAAGCAAGAGAATAATTAAAAGACTACAGTGGAAATATTTAATTCACTGAATTAGAGGTGATATATAGGTCTACTTAATCTCTCCAAGCCTCAGTTTCTTCCTCTGTAAATAGAGGGTGTTGAACTAAATAATACCAAAGCTATCTTTCAGGTTTAAAAACAGCGATCTTGAAATCAAATAAAATTATAGTTCTGTTCTGTGAGCTTGTACTTTGTTTTTGTTGGGTTTTTTTTAAAGAGGAATTTAAGTTAAATGCTAAAATTTTTTTTGTTCTAACTTTGTCTTGCAATTGCTGCCTCTCCTGCTTATTATCTAACCAAACCAGAAAGCTGTTTGTGGATAGGAAGTAACTAATCTACCTTTTCCTTTTCTTGAAGTCTCAGCAGTTTTGTTGCCTTTTAATAGAGCCTGTCAAGAGCTCTGCTTTGAAGTCCTTATTTATTCTACAGTCTCGATTCAGTTTTGATTAGCTAAAAAATGTCCACTGTCACGCTAATAAAGCTTAAGGGAACTCTCATGGAGTATCAGGGAAGCCAGTCATCCTCACTAAACAACCATGCAGATGTTTGCCCAGTCTGGATCATCTGTTGTATTACTCTAAAAATTCCAGAGAAATAAACTTAATAAGTAAAAAAAAAAAAAAAACAAAGGAGATGGGACTCCATCTCCACTTAAGAATTTAAAAAGAGGGGACTGAAATAAAAAAGAAAAGACTTGGGGGAGAGGATAACTATAAGATACCCCGAATATGATCAGAGCATAAATCTCCATCCAGATGTTGAAATCTCTAATTTGGATTTCAAAGATGAAATCTTCTATTCTGAGGTTGAAGTTAATTCAGTACTTTTTTTTTTTCTCGGTGGTACATGGAACCTACACAAAAATTGACCATGTATTCCGGCATAAAAACCTCAAAAATCAAATGCAGAAAGGCAGAAATCGTAATATTTTTTTAGGTCATGTTGCAACAAAAATTACATGTAATAAAGGGTTGGGGAAAAGACAGACCAAAAATTAATTAGAAACTAAATAATTTAATCCTGAAAAATGAGTGGGTGAAACAACAAACTATAGAAACAATCAATAGTTTCATCCAAGAAATTGTATGACAATAATAAAACAACATACCAAAATCTGTGTGATGCAGTCAAGGCAATTCTTAGAGGAAATTTCATATCTCTGAAGTTAATTTAAATTCACATAGATATTGGTCCTTATTTATTTATTTGTTTATTTTTTTGAGAGCAAATTTTCTAATTTCTCCCAAACTGGAAATCTCAGTTTGGATTTTTTAGATCCCAATATAGGAGCTTTGACCTGATCTATTTACAACTGGGGCAAGTTCTCCCTCCTTAGACAGTCTGGGACATCATCATCTGTCTTCACTCCCAGAGGCTTACCCTATTGATCCTGGACTTACCGTGGACACCCATTCACCTTTGGCCCCTCTACTGCTCAGAATTCTTAAGCTTAAGTGACCCACCGGCCTCTACCTCTCTGATGTCTGGGATTTCAGATATGTACCATTATTTCCTCTCATTGATATTGGTCCTTTTAAAACTATATTACAGTATTGCCTTGGGCTGATCTGATGTCGATGGGAACACTTCTACAAATATTGTCAGAGCTGTAAGTTAAAATCAGTGGCCAGAATCAGCAGCCAACCCTGAGCCTCCAGACCAGTAAAGGGCCCACTAATGCCAACACATGAGCAGAGAGTCTGTGCATAGCCTCTTGAGCCTGAGACAGCTTGCTCTGAATTTTCTATAAATATCTATGAAGGGGTGGAAGAATATGAAGTACTGCCTGAGAAATCATCATTTAAAAGAAGCAAGCCAGCTGGCTTGGGTTCCATGTGATATAGCGAAGCCCACTTAAATGAATAAAACATCCATATCCAAATATCTCTCCTCTGACAGGTAGAACTTAAGCGTGGCACATATTTCTTTGCACTTTGCGCAGAAGGAAAGGCAGTATTGGGTGAAATATTTTGGAACCTCATTGCCTTCTTAGAGTTATATTTTTATTTCACTAGACATTTAGAGTTCGTTTGCCTTTCTGGCATCTTACCTGCTCACTGCATTTATCAAGATGTATTTTCTAGTACTAAGGCCATCACCCTCAAACCTCCCTAGCCTCTTCAAGAATCCATCCTGCTGCTACACAGGGACATTGACCCTTTTTTTCCTCTCTTCTTAAATAAACCCTTACCCAAATCTTTTCATCACCAGTCTTTTCCAATATCAGAAGAAATGAGAAAATCAGCACCAGAGCCTCTCTCTGCATCCCTCAAGGGGAATTTATTACTTCCTAGGTATATCACTTAGATTGGATTTGGTGATTTCATGTTTCTTAAATAATGACTTAAAACTGTTCACAGTTCAAGAAAAATCGTCTCATCCTTGGGAATTGTATGCCTTTCTCTAAATCCCAATTCTATAAGAAGACAGTATGATATTATAAAAATGGCTTTGCTCTCACCCATGCTTTTCTATAATAGTTATTTAAAACAGCCATGTACATAATATGCGAAGCAGTTGTGGTATTGAACATTGAGACCCAGCCTTGGAGGAACTTAAGAAAACCTAAGTTCTAGCTTTATTCTGCCACATTGTTGACTCTGTGATCCTGGGCAAGTCAAAAACCTTGTGGTGCTTTGGGCAGCAATCTGAAGCTCACAAGTGGTACAAAAAATGCTGATCTATATTAGTTAGAGGTCATTTCCTCATAGCATTTCCCTATCATGAAGAAATCATAGTCCATACCTATCTGTTAATCTATCTTTACATATATTATAATACATAAGTATATTTCATATCTGCATATTATATATATAAATATAAGAATAAATTATGTATACATTGTGTACTTATATACAATTATATATTAATAGTAACCATACATGCAATCTGTACAACTAACTGTGGTATCTAAGAGCTAGAGCTTTATATAATTTCATAGGTAGAATTTACATAGTGCTTTAAGCTTTGCAAAGCACTCTAAAAAATAGTATCTCATTTGATCCTAGAGGTAAGTGATATTTTTATCCCTATTTTTTAAATATGGCAACTGAGGCAGACAGTATGGTTAAATAACTTGTCTGAGAGGTCATAGAACTAGTTACTGAAGGTTATAGTTGAACTCGGGTCTTCCTGACAGCAGATTCAGCACTCGATTTACCACTCCTATTAGCTACCTCATAATAATTTACTCTTATCAGCAGACTACTACTACCACCACCACCACTACTATTACCATCACCATTACTACTAGTACTACCACTGCTATTATTACTATTTATAATTTATATCCCTTAGGAAGAGCATTCTCGTGCCTAGTAAGTCCTCCCAAAATGTTGACTTTGAGTTTATTCTTTGGTTGATAAAAGAAAGACTTCACAAGAATATAGGTTCATCCATTCATTTATCTCACCATTTATTAAGGACTTAGAAATATTCTATGCCAAGTACACTGTGCTGGAAAGTAGGAGACACGAGTGTACTTAATTGGTACTTAATAAACGTTTTTTGATTTGGTAATTAATTACTCACCAACAGTGTGACCTAGTCACAAGTCTTTTGACCTATCTTAAGGACTTCAGTTTCCTGATATGTAAAAAGAGCAGATTAAATAAGATCAGTTATTCAATAAACATTTATTAAGTACTTGCTATGAAACCAGCACTTACTAAGCTTTGAATATACAAAGGCAAAAAAACAATCCCTGCTCTTAAGAAGTTCACAATCTACCATGAGAGTCAGAGGGGAAACAATGTGCTAATATATGGTTATAAACAAGACATATATATATATGTATGTATGTATATATGTATATATATATATAAAATCAATGATCTTGTGAAATGGGAAGATTCTGCAGTTTTCCATTAAAGATGATATGTGTGTATATGTATACATATATATAGTGTCATATAAATAAAGGCATCCCCAATGGAAAAAAAAAATATATATATATATAAAGAGCCTCATTTGTAGTTAAAAGAGACTATGTGAATAAACTTTTGCTGAAGCAGAACATTATTTGTCGTTTATAACCCCTTTTTTTTGTCTCTTTAACAGAGGTTGTCCTAAATTTTGATTTTGAAAAAAAGCATTTTGCATGCTGGGAAGTACAAACCATAAGGAGAGTAATTATAATGGCATTTAAATAATTCACTTGCACTTCTTTGCCAATAAAATAAAATGCACTCTCCTCCTGTGTTTGGGTAAGCTATAAAATTTGTCTTACAATTTACTAATAGTATAAAAGGGGAAAAAAACACTGGCATCTTTACAGATCAAGTGTCATTGACAGCTGACTTGGCAATCATTCAGAGAAAGGAAGTTTAAAGCTTTGTAGGTTTTCAGATACATCTCTGAACCACAGTTGATTACTCCCGAAATGAGGTCAGATGGATCTCTCCACACAAGAACAATGGAGGGAAGGGGGGAAGGGAGAGGGGAGTGTATGTTCAACTCAGAGACTTTCATATTTTATAAGATGCCTCGTTTCTTTTTAGGGCTCTAAATTTTTTACACTAAGTGGTAACATCTTGCTTTATGAACCATGGAGGCTTTATTAATTAAGCAGGGTCAAAGGGACTGACTTGAACTCTCTTTTCTCAGCTGACCTACCAAACATACAAATCAAAGAGGATATATTTCTAATACTAAAATGTTCTCTAGACCAGTAAATCTGGGATTATCTCATCACATTGATTATGTCAAAGCTCTTTAGCTGCAATACTTTTGTAGAACTGAAATGTGATGGCAGAATACTATACAATAGAAGCTGGTTTACCCATCCATCCACTCACCCAAATAATCAGTGCTTTCAATGTACATAACCATCTGGTAGGTGAAGAACTTTTGTCCATAAATTTCAAATTCTTTCTTGGATTTCTCTTTATACTTTCCCTGTACTTCTGTTTTCTATTTATTTCTCTCTTTTGTGTCAGTCATCTTTGTACAGATCTCTCCAGTTAGATTGTAAGTTCCTTAAGAATAAGATATCCATCCTATTCATATCTGTAGCCCCAGGGCCTAGCACAATAAAGTCCTAAAAATCCCTCCAAGAGACCCTCTGACATAGTGGAAAAAATCCTGGATTTGAAGTCAGAAAACTTGGATTTGAATCCAGATTTGGCCTATCAGCTAGCCCTGTAATCTGTGAAAAATGACTTCTCTGGACAGCTTTTCTTTCATCTGTAGTTTAAGGTTGGGCTAGAAGCTATCTAAATGTCCTTCTACCTCTAAATGCCATGATTTCTATGATCCTCAAGCTTTCAAAGCAAATCATCCCATTCCCTCCATTAATTGGTCAATGCTACCTTTACAAATTATGCACTGCTAAACCTGAAAAGTGTGTCCATAATATACATCTTCATTTCCACATAGTTTAAGCTTTAAATTGCCACCAAATGATGCAATATCCAAAGCAAGTTGGAGTTCTAAGAGTTGGTTATGTTTTGGTTTTGGTTTTGTCTTTTTTGGGGGGGGGCGAGTTAATTAGTGCAAGGAACTGTATTAGAGGAACAAGCAGATAAACTTATTTTGGGGGTGGGGGACATTTCATTTGAATATTTGAAAGAACTAAAAGGGATTATCACTAGGATAAAAAGATCCTGTTAGTCTAATATCCAAGTGGAATTTTCACTAATCATTGTTTAGATTCTTTGGAACCCTTCATCCATGTACTTTTTCTTCTTAGAGAATTTGTGATTGGGATTTTGAAAAATAATAAATTTAAGTGAACAGAAAATTGAACATTATTACATTTAAGTCATAAAAATATTCTTCAAGAATCAACATTTGCAAACAGACAACTTCATTCACCCCTCACTAGACAACTTCATTCACCCCTCACTAAAGTAGCTTTTTCTTCATCTTCTTTGTTGCCCAGGATTTTAATTCATTCTTGTAATCTCTTTCAAACTAATCAGTGAACATTATGGGAAGAGAGTTGTGGAGTAAAGGAATGAAGTTAAATTGAATTACAAGTGTCCTTTTGGAATACTTGTCTTAAAATCTGTTAATAAAGATTTAATATAATAAATAAATAATAAAGATAATATATAAAACAATTTTTTTTTTGCTTTTTTGCTGAGACAGTTGGGGTTAAGTGACTTGCCCAAGGTCACACAGCTAGGAAGTATTAAGTGACTGAGACTAGATTTGAACTTAGGTCCTCCTGACTTCAGGTCTGGTGCTCTATCCACTGCGCCACCTAGCTGCCCCTAAAACAAAAATTTTAAATAAGACTAGCCATGCTATCACTTGTTTATTTTACAGTATAAATGCTTACCATGACTAACATATCTCTTCTTTTTACTTTATGATGGTATCTGATATCTCTGGTATTATATACATAGATGCTACAATATCTAATCTGGATTTGGAGTCAGGAAGACCTGAGTTCAAATCGCACCTCAGATACCACCTCTATGACTCTGGGAAAATCAGTTATCTTCTGCCAGTCTCAGTTTTCTCTTCTCTAAAATAGGGGTAATAATAACATCTACCTCATAGAGTTGCTATGAAACTTAAATGAGATAACCTATATATAGTGCTTTGCAAACCTTAAAAGGATCATATAAATGCTAGCTACAATCAAATTAACTGATAACTTTAAAAACCTATATTTGTACTATATGTCATACTTGTCAACGTTTTTTTTTTAAAGGCAGCTTTCCTGTTCCTAATAGGGTTCAATGAGAACAGTTAACCTGTACAGACCTTGAGTGCTAAAGTACCATTAGTTTTCATCAGAAGTTACTTCTTATTAAAACAGTTTGAAAAGACATTAGCAATATGGATAGCAGTCAATAGAATCATAATTCGTTGTGTCTCAGTAAGAAAGGTTTTAGAATTTCTCACTATAAAAGGCATCTTACATATTCAAGTTTTTCCTTAAAACCTAGGCAGCTTTGACCAGATCACCCACTATCAAAGTCTTAATGACATTCCTCCCCACAAGTTCATATGCCATTCTTTCCTTAAAAATCAAGAGGTAATTCATAAATTCAGAAAAGAATATACTCTTAGCTCTCCTATTAAAGACCAGCACATAGATACAGGCAGCCATAAACATATAATTTGGGATATAGCCTCAAGAAGTAAACTTTCTACATCAGTTTTAGAACTGGTTAAAATAGCTTGATTTTATTCAGCCCAGGATTCTTAATTCTTAGGCTTAATAATTTCATTGAGGGACAACTTTTTGAGATTAAATCTTTGAGTAGAATTGTATTTTTGGAACCTTGTATGACAAATTGTAGCAGGCGCCTCCAAATAGTTTGCTGCCTCTCTTCACTATGGGTCACATCTGCTGTTCCAAGGATTTATTAGGATTTTAGGCTGTCACCTTGGGAATCCATTCCCATACCCTTATTTCTCTTGTGAATCATGTTCTGAAGCACATCCAGCCAACCCTTTAGAATGGGGGGAAAATAGTATAGTATGGAAAATCTTAATATGATGTAGTAGAAATAGATGTTGTCATCATCATTATATTAGATAGCATTCAAATGAGTTCAAATCCAGTTACTCCACCAGAATTCATCTTTATAAATGTTTCCACCTCCTTATGCATAGCACATCAGGGCCTGAGAAATAGGAGTCAAAGATAGATGATAGATCACTGGATCTGAAGACAGAAAGACTTCAAATTCAACCTCAGACACTAACTAGCTATGTAAATGGACAACTCATTAACTTCTGTCAGCCTCAATTTTCTCATCTATAAAACTCAGATATCACTTAATACCCAGGGTTATTGTAAGATTCAAAAAGAATAACACCATTTAACCTGCTACAACCACTCCTATTATTGTTCTTCTTCCTTTCTTCTTCTTCTCTTCCTCTTTTTCCTTTTCCTTCCTCCTCCTTTTTTCTCCTCTCT
>JAJPUD010000730.1:0-164919 GCA_023553655.1 Myrmecobius fasciatus | reverse complement strand
CTGGAAGTATTATTACATCCAGGCTCATTCCATCTTCATGTTTTCTTCTAATGTCTTACTAATTTTTCCCCCGATTGTTACATACAGACACCTAATTTGGAAAGAACTTTCTCATCAATAACATCATTTCCTGTTTGTTAGGATATAGTTAATTTTTTTTTAATTTTCATAGTTCATTGTGTTTATCTAGAACCTTCCAATTTGCTTTTTGAAGTACTTTTTTGAGTATTTCTGACATGTATGTATAAAGCTTCCTATTCATCTTCAAGTTTTGAGTCTCCAATTTTCCAACATGTTTCTTCCCATTTAACCTCTCTTCCCGCCTTCAGGATAAAGTGCTAAATATCAGGGTATATGTTGACTTTGAAAGATCCCATCAAGTTCTTCATAGAATTTCTCTACTTCAGCAAATGCTAGGTTCTAATTGGCAGTTATCTTCTTTTTATTTATGCTTATTGTGAGCATTCTACACCGAGACTTTCCATTACAGATCTCAAGTTAGAAGAAGCTTCAAAGATCATCTAGTTCAACCCTCTCATTTAATAGGTGAGGAAATTAGTGCCAGAGAACTTAAGTCACTGGACTAAGGTCACCCAGTAGTAACCAAAAGAGTTAAGATTGGAATCTGTATCTTCCAGCTCTAATAAGTGTTCTTTCCTTCTAGTCCCCTTCCATGCTACATCCCAATTCCATTAAATATAAATATAAGTCAACAAGTTCTTATTAAGGACCAAGTAATAAAATCATCACATGTGCAAATTCTCTTTACTCTCAGAAATCTCACTGAGATCTGTAAATTGGGGATTATAACATCTGTTATAACTGCCTGCCTTCAATGGCTGTTTTAAGGAAAACCTTAAAGCAACATAGAAATGTCATTATTACAGAAGAATGGCATGAGATATCCCACTTATATGATCTTGCTCTCTGAGGTGGCACAAAGCAAGAAAAAAAATTAACTTTTCCTACAGAATTTAAAATGTCAAATTTACTAGAAAAACAAAATCTTTGTATTGAAAAGGAATGGCCTTGACAAATGTACCATTAGATAAACTGATGTTTAGCAAAGAAATGGTGTTAGGACAAAGAGATTTTTCTGTGCTATTTGATATGTTTTTTTTCTTGTAATTATCTTATTGACTTTTTTTTAATATCACATTGATTTCTCAAAAATTCTCTCCTAACCTCACCCAACTTCTCTTTGTTATTAAATATTTAGAGCACTCTTTCATGTGGTTGTTATAGCTTCCATTTCTTTACTTGAGAATTACTTGTTTGTATCCACTGACCATTTGTCAGTTAAGGAATACTTTAATTCTTATATTTTTATCAATTCTATAACCCTTTTATATAAGAGCTTTTTCAGAGAAAATTGCTGCAAAGATTTTTTCCCCCACTCAGCTGCCTTTCTTCTAGTTTCAACTGAAATGTTTATATTTATACAAAAGCTTTTTAGTTTTAGTCAAAGTAGTACATTATATCTTCTAAAATCACCTCTATATCTCATTTAGTTTGGAATTCTTCCCCTACTCATAGTTGTATAAGGAACTACTTTCTATTCTCCTATAATTTATTTATTGTTTATATATTTATTATAATAAATTTGTTTGTATGTCTTATTTATTTTCACATAGGCACACATTATTATAATATAACTTTATATTTAGATCACATTTGGAGTCTTATTATAGTTTCTATGAGATATGCTCATTTCTGCCAAAGTACTTCCCACTTTTCCCAGAAGCTTTTGTCATCATTATCCCTAATAACTGGTATCCTTGGTTTAAAAAAAAAAATTGTAATTAACGATATAAAATTGCTTCCTTAGTCTATTTATCTCATTGATTATTTTTTTTATTTGCCAACCAATACCAAAAACTTATTCTAGTTATTACTTACTAGCATAATTTCAGGTCTACCAGTATGGTCCACTTCATTCTGACTTAAAAAATTATTCCATTTGACATCTCCGCCTTTAATTCCATCAGATGAATTTTATCATTTTGTTTTCTCTGATACATTTCGAAGTAAGGAATATCACTTGGAAATTCTTTCAAAGGGAGACCCCAATGGAGAATCAGCTTCACTTTTAACAGTATCTTTATGAATTGTTAAGATGATTATCTGGAAAATTCTTAGTCTTTTCTCTGTTTCTCCACAGTCATGTAACACAGACTACATCATGGATTCACCCTGTGACAAGTGCTCTGAACTTGTCCTGTTTGGAGGAGAATGAAGAAGATTGCCCCAGAGACCGTCCCAACCAAAAGAGCTGATAGTGTCTTATAGAGAATAGAGCTATAGAATAGAGCAGCATTATTTTCAGAATAGCTTTAACTGACATCCAGTATGCAATGGGGACAAACTATGCCATTTGCAGAAGTGAAGTAGGGGACAATGAATTTATCCTGTTTATTTAAACCAATCATCCCATGTAAGTGTTTCCCATGCACATTTCCTGTTCATTTCATTTCAACACTTTCCTAATCCACTACTAATTCATTGGTAATATGCTAATCAATTTTTTAAAATAATCTATTCAGATTTTTCTAAATGTCAAGGAATTCAGTCTTTGCAAAACTTATTTGAGCAATTATTTTTTCCTTTGAAAATTAGCTGTTATAACTTTGAAAATGATTTGTATTTAAATCTTCTACTGAAAGTAGTGTGAATATTTTCACATTTTCATTGGAACATTATTTGATAATACATTAATTCTTTAAATTTATTTTTCATCATAATTTTCAGTTCAAGTTGTTTTGTTTGCTCTCCAAAAGTGAGGAAGGATCTGAAATGCCCATTTGAAAATACTCAGGAGTTCACAAAACAATATTCCATAAAGGAATACTATTTATAGCAGCTAGTTTCATGTCTATTCCATTGTGGTTTCACTTAATAGTGGGTATATATGAGTCATCCGTGCTCTCTACATAATTCTTCTTTTTTCTTGAAGCATCTTTTTTATTCATTCATTCATTCAGCAAGTTATCTGTAGGGTGCCTGCTGTTTTCCCCTTTCTTCCATTTCTCTACCAGGCAGAGGAAAATTTCATGAAATTTTTTCTAGCACTTGAGGACAAGCTTCCCATTAAAATAGAATATTCAGTCAGGAAAGTCCCTAATGTAGAAGTGACCTTTCTTGAATGTAGGGATGGGGGGCAAATAAAAGGACAATTTGCCAGCCAAACAATTATGAGCTCATTGCCTACACAAGACTCAGTATTGGCCTTTTGGGTTTCTACCATTCACTTGTGCCTATTGAAAGGGAGCATGGAATGGTGGCTAGAAAGTAGGTTCCTACTCTGAAAGACCTCAGCTTATGTCCCATCTCTGACCCTACTCACTCTGTGACCCTTAACCGCTCAATGCCGCTCACGCAACTTTCTAAGACTTGAGGCTACAAAGAAGTTGCCCATTGCTTTAGGAGAACAAGTTCCTTACCAGAAGTTTGTTTCACTGATGAAATCATAGTTATGGGGTTTTTTTAAGTGTCTAATATTTGTAATTATTCATTAGACTTTATTTTATTATAACAATGGTTCCTAGAATAACCGTAAAAGTAATGGGCTGCTGACTCTAAGCTCCAAACCATTCCTTCCACACACACTGGGATAAAAGGAAAAAACTTGCACTCACACAAGGCCAGATGAAAAAGGCAATGAATACTTAGATGCTTTAACCTGCTTTGTTTTAAAACCAGCTTCATTATATGAAACTTAATCCATGAGGTTTAAAAGGAATTTGGTGCCATAAAGCCTAGTTTCTAGACTGCCTTCCATCAGCCAGAAATCTCATAAATTTGCAGTGCAGTAAGATGGTAATTGGTGATCATAATTAAGTCTCTGAAGTGCTGCAAGATGTCAGTCAGCAAGTATTTATTAGCACCTATTGCATTCTAGGTATTGTGCTATTAAAAAAAAAAAGACAAAAATAAACAATCAAAACAATATTCCCTGCTTTCAAGGAAGGAGTTCATAGTCTCATGAGAAAGTTAACATATGAGCAACTAACTATGTAGTGATATTGCAATTCAGCAAACATTTATTAAATGCCTAGTTAGGAAAAATATATCCCCTGCTCATAAGGAGATCACAGTCTAATGAGGGAGATAACAGGTAAACAATTATGTACAAATAGTTTAACAAATATTTATTAAGTCCCTACTATGTGCCCGGCACTGTTCAAAATACCGGGGATGCAGATAAGAAGACAACCCCTACTTTCAAGAAGCTTACAATGGAGAGACAACATGCAAGCAACTATATACATGTAAGATACATGCAGGATAAACTAAACTATAGAGGGAAGGAGAGGTTAAGTCATGAAAGATAGCCGTAATCCGTAAACAAAGAAAAATTCAATATGTTTTAAGTATTAGGGACATTTTTGTTCCTGCCTAATTCTTTGAAAATTGTGATACTCTTATGTATAGACAATATTTACCAGAATAGTTGGAGTAGGTTTTCTTAACAAAGATACTGAAGTAGTTTTCCATTTCCTTCTCCAGCTCATTTTACAGATGAGGAAACTAAGGGAAAGATGGTTACATATCTTGCCCAGGGTCACACAGCTAGTAAGTGTTGAAGCTGGTTTTGAAACATTATATATGTATATTATATATGTAGTTATGGATGTAGAGATAAACATAAATGTAGATATAAACATAGATATGGATTATTCACCCACCAACCTGTTGCTAATAATCAGATGCCATAAATTGCCGAGACTTAAGGCCTTTCTACTTTGGTAGAAATTATGGGGCTTGTACTTAGTCCGCATAGCTTTTAAGAACCCAGTAGTAGAGGAGTGAGGAGCCAAGATGACAAAGAGAAGCCAGGAACTTGCCCAAACTGAAAACAACTCTCTTGAAAACAACATTAGCTCAATCCTCTAAAAGTATTCTAGTGACAGAATGCACAAAAAGATGGAGTAAAACAATTTTCCAGCCCAAGATAACTTAAAAGGACTTTAGGAAATGTCTGTCTCACTTGGTAAAAAAAAAAAAAAAAAAAGGCAGCAGAGCCCAGTGCAGGTAATGTCTGGGCAAGCCAGTGGGAAGCTCTTAGCCACAGCACAGATCCACAACAAAAGCCCCACAGTCCTGGCTCAGTAAGTGAGCTGTGAGGCCTCCAGCCCCAGAGCAGCAGGCAAACTATAAGACCCAGAGCAACCCAGATCATGACAGACACAATTGGGCAGTGAGCCAGCAACCAGCCCCAGAGACTCCAATGCAGACCTCTAGTGATCAGACCTCTGACTCCCAGTGCAAGAAGCTTACTTAGGTTCCTGTCTACCCCAGGAACAGAGCTCAACTTTTAAAAAATGAGCAAAAACCAAAACAGAGCCCTGAACATAAAAAGTTACTGTGGTTATAAGTAAGATCAAAACACAAACTCAGGAAGAGAACAATACCAAAATGCCTACATGCAAAGCCTCATAGAAGATTGTTAAACTGGTCTTAAGCCCAAGGAAGAGCTCAAAAAGGATTTTAAAAATCAAATGAGAGAGGCATAAGAAAAAATGGGAAAAAGTGAGAGTTATGCAAGAGAATTATGGTGGGGGGAGAGGCAATAGCTTGGAAAAGGAACATTAAAATTGACTAAAGAAAACAACTCCTTAAAAAATAGAACTGGTCAAATGGTGGAGAGGGAGAGAAATCTACTGAAGAAGACAACTCCTTTAAAAGTAGAAATTGGACATTAAGAAAGGAGCTGCAAAAGCTAACTGGAAAAAAATGTGTTAAAAATTAAAATTGAGCAAGTAGAAACTAATGACTCTATGAGACATCAAAAATCAGTGAAAAGGGGCAGCTAGGTGGTGCAGTGGATAGAGCACCAGCCCTGAAATCAGGAGGACCTGAGTTCAAATCTGGTCTCAGACACTTAACATTCCCTAACTGTGTGACCGTGGGCAAGTCACTTAACCCCAATTGCCTCAGCAAAAAGCAAAAAGCAAAAAAAAAAAAAATCAGTGAAAAAAAAAAACCATCAAAACAGTAAAAAATAGAAGAAAATGTAAAATCCTTCATTGAAAAAACAACTGACCTGAAAAAATAGATCCAGAAGAAATAATTCAAGAATTATTGGAGGACTTGAAAACCATGTTCAAAAAATTTTCTTTCAAGAAATTTTCAAGTAAAACTGCCCTAATAGTTTAGAACGAGAGGGTAAGAGTAGTCATTGAAAGAATTCATTGATCATCCCCTGAAATAGATCCTAAAAGAAAAGCTCCAAGGAATATTATAGTTCAATTCCAGAACTATTAGGTCTAGAAAAAAAATTGCAAGCAGCCAGAAAGAAATAATTCAGCTTCTGCATTAGAAAATTGTATGGCATGGAATATGATATTCTAGAAGGCAAAGGAGATTAGATTACAACCAAGAATCAAGTATCTAGCAAAATTGTGTATAATCTTTTAGGGGAAAAGATGGATATTCAATGAAATAAGGGACTTTAAAATTTTCCTCATGTAAAGACCAGAGCTGAAAGGGAAATTTGATCTTCAAATACAAGATTCAAGAGAAACAAAAAGGTAAACAGAAAAGAAAAAAAAATACAATAACATTCAATAAGGTTACACTGTTTATATCCCTACATGGAATAATACTTGTAACTCTTAAGAACTGCTCTATTAGAGCACTTAGAAGGAGTATGCTTAGATAGAGGATCTCAACATAATTGACCTGGAGGTAATGTGAAAAATAAATAAATAACAGCTTAAAAAAAAGAATTGTACTGGAAGAAGAAAGGGAGAAGCAGAATGGCGTGATTTATACCACATGAAAGACCTATTAGAGTAGAGCAAAAGGGGGGAGTTAGCACTTGTTTGAACCTTATTCTCATCAAATTGGGCTTAAAAAAGGGAATAACTTACATATTCATTTGGGTAAAGAAATCTGTCTTGCCCTATAAGGAAATAGGAAGGGAAGAGGGAAAGGAAAAGGGAAGACAGACTGAGGGACGTAGTGGTCAGACACAAAAAACTGATGAGAAGGGAAAGGGTGAAAGGAGAGAGAAATAACTATAAACAAAGAAAATAGGACGGAGAGACATACATAGTATTAATGTGTGGATGTGAATGGAATGAACTCTTCCATAAAAGTGAAATGGATAGCAGAATAAATTAAAAACAAGAATCCTACAATATGTTGTTTACAAGACATGCATTTGAAGCAAAGGGATACACACAAAGTAAAGGTAAAATTTTAGATCAGAATAGACTATGCTTCAGCTTTTTAAAAAGGCAATTTTAATCTCACAAAAAAGCAAAAATACATCTAATTATAGAGACAAGGAAAGAAATTACATCTTGTTAAAAGGTGCCAGAAACAATGAAATGGTATCAATACTAAACATAAGCACCAAGGGTATAGCATCCAAATTTTTAGAGAAGAAATTAAGGAAGAAATAGATAACAAAATAATACTAGCAGAAGACCTTAACCTCTCCCTCTCAGAACTAGAGAATAGAACCACAAAACTGGAAAACAGAACCACAAAATAAAGAACTTATGGAGGCGAATAGAATTTTAGGAAAGTTAGATATGATAGACCTCTGGAGAAAATTGAATGAGGATAGAAAGGAATATACCTTTTTCTTAGTGGGGGAGAAATTGACCCTCTAATAGAACATAAAAACATCACAAAAAGGCAGAAATATTAAATTCATCTTTTTCAGATCCCAATCTAATAAAAATTACATGTAATAATAAAAAACTATCAAAAGCCATCAGCAAGCAATAAGAGAAAAAAAAGAAATCGAAGGAATTAGAGTAGACAATGAAGAAAAAAACTATCACTCCTTGCATAAGATATGATGGTATACTTAAGGAACCCTAGAAAATCAACTAAAAAAAAGAACTTACTTGAAATAATTAACAACTTTAGTAAAGTTGCAGGGTATAAAATAAATCCACCTAAATCATTGACCTTTTTATATATTATCAACAAAGCTATATAAAATAAGAAATTCCATTTAAAATAATTATTGACAATATAAAATATTTGCCAAGATAAACTCAGGAACTATAGAAACACAACTTTTCATACAAAGTCAGATCTAAACAATTGGGAAAATATCAATTGCTCATGGATAGTCTGGGCTAATATTAACAAAAATGACAGAGCTACCTAAATTAATTTACTTCTTCAATGCCAATACCCATCAAACTATCAATATATCACTTTGGAAAAGTAGAAAATTTTTTTTAAATCATCTGGAAAAACAAAGTTAAGAATGTAAAGGGAAGTAATGAACAAAAGTACAAAAGAAGGTGGCCTGATGGTCTTTGATCAAAAACTGTATTATAAAGTAGCAATCATCAAAACTATTTGGTACTGGCTAAGAAATAGAGTAGGGGATTAGTGGAATAGATTAGGTACATAAAACATAATAGTAAATGACTAATAATCTAGTGTTTGAAAAGCCCAAAGATGCTAATGTCTACTAGAAGAAACTCACTCTTTCACAAAAACTTTTAGGGAAATTAAAAAGTAGTATGGTAGAAACTATATATAGATGAATAGATTATACCATATACTAAAATAAAGTCAAAATGGGCACATGATTTAGACATAGGGTAATAATCATATGCAGATTAGGAAAGGAAAAAATAGTTTACCTGTAATATCTATTTAGAAGGGAATGATTTAGTATCAAATAGGATTTGGGAGGCATTAAGAAATGCAAAATGAATAATTTTGATTACATTAAATTAAAAAGGTTTTGCACAAACAAAACCAATTATGAAGGGAAATAGAAAGCTGGGAATCAATCTTTGTAGCAAGTGTCCCTGATAAAAGCCTCATTTCTCAAATACACAGAGAACTGAGTTAAATTTGTAAGAATACAATTCATTCCCCCAATTGATAAAGGGTTAAAGGATATGAACAAGCAGTATTCAGATGAAGAAATTAAAGCTATCACCTATAGTCATAAAAAAGTGTTCTAAATCATTATTGATAAAAGAAATGCACATTAAAACATCTCTGAGGTACTACCTCACACCTATTAGATAAGCTAATATGACAGAAACAGAAAATTATATATGTTGGAGAAGATGTGGGAAAATTGGGATACTAATGCATTGTTGGTGGAGTCATGAACTGATCCAACCATTTTGGAGAGCAATTTGAAACTATTCCCAAAAGAAACTCAAACTGAGGATACTTTTGATGCAGTAATAATATTAGAAGGTCTTTTTCCCAAAGAGATTGTAGAAAAGGGAAAAAGACCTACATGTGCAAAAATATTTATAGGTGCTCTTTTTGTAGTAGCAAAGATTTGGAAATGGATGCAATGCCCATTAGTTTGGGAATGACTGAAATTGTGGTACATGACTATAATGGAATACTATTATGCTATAAGAAATAATGAGCAGGCAGATTTCAGAAAAACTTGAACAGACTTATGAACTGATACTAATAGTGAGCAGAACCAGGAAAAAACATTGTAAACAATAACAATAACATTGTGCAATGATCAGCTATGACTGAGCTCTTCTCAGTGATCCACTGATCCAAGACAATTCCAAAAGGTTCATGACGAAATGCTAACCACATCCAGAGAAAGAACCAGTCTGAATGCAGATTGAAGAATACTACTTTCACTTGTTTTTTGTGGCTTTTCCCTTTTCTGTTTTTTTTTTTTTACAGCATGCCTAATATGGAAATGTTTTCAAGACTACATATGTATTCTATATCAGATTACTTGCCATCTTGGTGAAGGAGGATGAGAAGAAGGGCAGAGAAAAAATTAGAATTCAAAATAATATTTAAAAATGAATGTTGAGAACTATCTTTACATGTAACTGGATAAAATACCTTTTACAAAAATAAAAATCCCAATATTCACTCCAAGCCATAATGCAGCAGCATCTATGAAGAACATATAGATCTTTAGAATGATAGAAATGGAAAAGATCTTTAAGATAAAGGCAGCTAAATGGCATAGTGGATAGAGCACTGCTCCTAGAGTCAGGACAGATCTGAATTAAAATCCGCTTGGACACTTACTAACTAGATGACTCTGGATAAGTCATCTGACATCTATCTCCATCTTCTCAACAGTAAAATGTAGGCAATCATAGCACCTTCCTCCCAGAGTTGTTGTGAAGATCAAAGAAGGTATCAAATGTTTGTTCCCTTCCTTCCTTTAAGACATTATCTGAGTTCTCAATGTTGTGACTTGTCCAAAGTCATACAATTAGTTAACAATAAAACCAGGAAGAGAATCTAGGCCTACTGATTTACAATCCAATTTTTTTTCTATTATATCATATTGCCTTCCATGTGTATAGAAATCCAATGTGAGGGTGTAGGTAGATATAATCACATGAATACAATAAAAACTTTAATTCTCTTCTCTTGGTTATCACACAATTCAGAGTGGAGGAATCAGGAGTTTTTTTTTTGTTTGTTTGTTTTTAATCAAATTTGTTTAACAAGCATCATCAGCTTTGCATTTGATCAAAGATAGCCACTGCCTTTAGGAAGGCCCATTTCAAGTATTTTTTTTTTTTAACCTGGCTGTTTCCTTTTGGTGGGAAAAAGTGACTAGTACTTTCAAATCCATGCTGACAAGTATGATAAGGCTATTCCATTCCGATAATTGATCTGATTTAGGATGGAAACTCCAAAAATATGTTTTGTTTTAGGGTTTTCTCTATTAAAGTTCAGGAAACTGAATCTTTAATAAAGATATCAGATTTTATTTGATTTAAGCACTAGTGACAGGAATTAATAAAGAGGGGTATCTGAATCACTGTAAGTTACAACAGTGACTCAAGTCCTTTGTGCCTCCATTTTCCCACTATGTAATGAGGTTAATAAGAAATCTATTTCAATGTAAGTTTTTTTTTTTCCAATGGATTTTTATTGGGGGTTTTTCAGAACTTATATTTCCTCTTTCACTCTTCTTCTCAGAGAACCATCCTTTATAATAAAAGGCTTTTTAAAAAGGGAGGGGGGAAGAAAAAATATTCAGCAAAACCAATCAATGCATTGAAAAAATTCAGACTTTACAATCAGTATTTCATACCTCAGGATCTGCATCTCTGAAAAGCATCATGAGAATTAGGACCTTCACGTATTTCTTCTTTGGGACCAACTTTATTCTTTATAAATTCTCTATGTTCAGATTCTATTATTTTGTGTTTCTTTACCTTTCTGTTGGTTCAGTCATTGTTTGCATTGTTTTCTTCCTACCAACATTTGTGATGTAATGAGCCAATGTGCAAAACAATCCAGTAATGGAATCAGAGAGTCACTTAGAAAAATTCTCAGTAGAATGTCTTTTATCATTAAACTATATTCTGTTAGCTCCAGAACAGCTTTGTATCATCCTATCCTTGGAGAGGAAACAAAATGAAACACACCCTAACAAAGAGTCCTTCCAATAATGTTTACACAGTTTTGGAATAACAGCTGTCAAAACCAAAAGATGGTATTGTCAAGTTTTTAGAAAGTTTTAAATGCTTTTAGTAAAGTTTTTATAATCTTCCCTTGAGAAAACTTTATCTCATTTCTCACAGAAAGAACATTTCTTTTTTCTCTACAAAATGAAATGCCAGTTTTTTAAATGTAAACATGCAAATCAGTATGAAATCCTCTCTGCAGGTATGGGATACAGAGAACCAAGCAAAAATTTAACAATAGGAAAATGATATTGTCTAATGTCTTTTGCAAGGTTGAACTGAATTTAAGAGAAGAAATTCTATGGAGCTTAAGATCAGGCAATAACCTACACCATTTCAACCTGAAAAGCCACATGTAATGAATGGCAAATGATGATTTTGTAAATGTTAAATTTATGCTTTCACCATTTGTAATTCCACAAATGTAAACTGCCAATGATTTTTATATTAAAAATAAAATAAAGTTTCATGTTATCCATATGTCATTGAGTCTTTGAGGGAAAATTCAATTCGAAGTTTTCTTAATTTGTACAATATAAGTTAAAACAGAACATTTCATGTCACTAGAAATATTTTCCTTTAGCTCACTATGAACTGATTTTCTCCATCCCTCAAACTGTGTTCTGCCTATGAGGGCTCTGTTAGGACTGTACTAAATTGGAATATTGGAAGGAAATTATTCATTTTATCAGGATAAAAAGATAACCTGGGACTGAGAACAGTGATAGTGGCAAAAAGGACTTAGCACACTTACCTTTTATATAGGGGACTCCAGGTCCCTGGGAAAGAATAGCCCAGTGAAGGAGTGTTATCTTGACTCTGTCAAATTGGCTTCAAGTTTCTTCTGTGCTCTTTTACAGTATTATTGTTTAGTTTTTAAAAGATATGTTCAGGCAAAAAATATTCAGATAATTTTATTATGTATCTACTACATAAAGAGACAAAAAATGAATAGACTTTACTTTCAAGGAGCTTGGAGGCGGGAGTTAAACAGGGAGTTGGAAAGTATAGGCTACAACATATAAGTGATTTCAAGAGGGAGAAAATGTTAATAGATTAGCCAGTCAGGAAAGACCAATATAAGTCATCTGTCTTTATCTGCAAAGGGAGAAAAATTGTTCAATGGTCATATAGATGGAGATGGATGTATTTTAATTGTGTTAATCTTCTCCAGCCCTGGCACAGAGTAAGTGCTTAATAGATGTTTGTTGACCCACTTCTCTACATAAGCCTTTTCCAGTAATTCTTTAATGATGGAATAGCTTTTCCTCAAATGTATATGTAAGTTTGTCTATAAACACAGCAAGGTTTCTGTAATGGGATGGCATAGACCTAGTTGTTTCTGGTTTACCTAAAACTTGAATAAAATTATAATGAATCATAAGTCAAACAATGAATGTCGGAAGTGGGATTTGAAATCAGGCTGTAGAGCCAATGTTCTTCAAATTCAGCAAAATAATCATTTATGAAGCACCTTTGACATGTAAGGAAAATGTTGTTAGCCCCTGGGAAAGCAAAAATAGTCCCTATCCTCAAGTTTATATTCTTCTAGAGGGGGAAACTATAGACAGATAATTAAAAACATAATATGTATAAAGGATGAAATTCCTTTGATATAGAGAATTTCAAGTAAGGAGTTTCTTTTACCAATATAAGAAGAAAAGAAACCAGCATTTATTAAGTGTCAACTATGTGGGAACCAGTGTGCTTTACCAATATCTCATTTGATCCTCCCAATAGCCCTATGAGGTAGTTGCTACTATTATTTTATAGCTAAGAAAACTGGGGCAGGAAGCTGTTTAAAAAACTTGCCCAAGTCACAGAGCTGATAAGTATCTGAGATAGTATTTAAACTGATTCACAGTCTAGCATGGGCCACCTATCTGCCTCAATGCAGTTGCTTCTCTGCAGCTAATAATAATAATAAATGGTTAAATAACTGCCCGGAATCACAATCATTATGTGAAAAATACAGGACTCAAAGCAAGATCTTCCTGCCTACAAGATTGGTTCTCTATTTACCCATACCTTTTCAGTGGGAGAAGGAGGCATAATAATGAACCTCTAGAAGGGATAATAAGGAAAGGTTCTTGCTGGAGGTGATACTTGAGGGGAGATATGGATTCCAAGAAGTGTAGTTAAAAAGCCAGGGCATGAAGGACACCTTCCATGAAGGATACAAAAGAGGGAGATGGAATGACTTATGTAGAGAACAGTAAAATAGGCCATCATGCCTAGAAAGTAGAACACTCAAGGAAGCAATATTAAATTGAGTAGAAAGGTATATTGGAAGTGGATTGTAAATTAAACATCAAACCAAGGAGTCTGCATTTTATCCTAGAAGCTAGAGAAAGCCACTGAATCTTCTTGAGTAGTTGAATGACACAGCCATACCTGCACTTCAGGAATGTAAATTTGGCAGCTATATAGAAAGAGACCAATTAGGAAGCTATTGCTATCAACCAGGCCAGATATGAGTAGATAATAAAATCTAAAAGATGAATTGCCACAAAATCCAGAGCATGTGCTCAAAGCAAGAGAAAGCATTGAAGCAAAGGATAATTAATCATGTGCCACTGTAGAATTGATTTGGTACAAGGGAACAGTACCTTGCCACAGTATTCTAAAGGTGCAAAACTTTTCTCTGCTATTGCAAAACCCACTGGAATTATCTGAATGTTCTTTTTCATTGGGAAGAAATTAATCTTTCATCAGCAAAATGTCAGGTTGAGAGAAGGAATGGCAAAAAAAAAAAATGATAAGAAAGTGAACTGAAGATAAATACATCACTATTCAGGCATTCCTATGATAGAATCTTGGAATAAATAGAATATAAATACCTATTTTTATGGGCTTCACCATTTCCATGGGGGAAGGGGAAAGGGAATGATCATTTATTTTGTTGTTCAGCCATTTTTCAGTCACATCTGACTCTGCATGATTCCATTTTGGGTTTTCTTGGCCAAGACACTGGAGTGGTTTTCTTTTTCCTTCTCCAGCTCAGTTTACACATGAATAAGCAAAGGCAGAGTAAACTCACTTGTCCAGGGTCTTATAGTTAGTATTGTAAGTATGCTTTTATTAAATGCCTACTACGTGCCAGCCACTGTTATAAATATACCTTTACAAATATCTCACAGTAACCCTGTAAATTAGGTGCTATTTATTATCCTCATGTTACAATTAAGAAAAGTGAGGGACAAAGAGATGATATGATTTGCCTAAAATGTCTGAGGCTGGATTTGAACTCAGATTTTCCTAATTCTAGGTCTAGAGTTCTATGCCCCACACCATATAGTTGCCATCTACCCTTAGACAGTTTCCTCATTCCTATACATTTAGTCTGATGACAGCTTTTTCTGTAAGTCACTGAATCAGCTACTTTGAAGAAAGTCAACAAGCATTTATTAAACATTTAATATGTACCTGGCATTGTGCTAAGCACTGGAGATCCAAATAAAACAAAACAAACAAAAAAACAATTCCTGACCTCAGAGAGTTCACAATCTAATGGTATACAGTAAAAATGGTAATTGATACAATATACAGTTTGATAGTATGTTGGATCTGCAGTTAAGGACAAGTCAATTCACATCTTACCTTTGATACTTACTGGCTGAACCTGTTTCCTCAGGGAAATTATACCTTTTATAACATTTTCTCCCAGGACTGGAGAGTCAAATGAAGTGTTAAATGCACTGCACACTTTAAAATGTGATATGTGCCCATTAGGGCAGCTGGGTGGCACCATAGTACATTAAGCTTGCCTGGAGTCAAGAATCTCATCTTCCTGAGTTCAAATCCAGCCTCAGACAGCCCTAGCTATGTGACCTTGGGTAGTCACTTCATCCTGCTTGCTTTAGTTTCCTCTTCTGTAAAATGAGCTAGAGAAAAAAAAAAAGGCAAATCATTCCACTCCCTTTGCCAAGAAAACCTCAAATGGGATCATGAAGAGTTGGGCATAGCTGAAAAACTGAACAATAAATATGTCCATTATTATTTTATTTGGACCAGACCTGTGCTTTCACTGGTGTGGAGAACTTACAGTAAGGGAATTCCTTCTATCCCTGAAGAATTCCTTAATGCATCAACAGATTAAGTGTCTGACCCAAATAACATTGACAATATATGTTAGAAACAGGATTTGAACCCAGACTTCCCTTACTCTAAGGCTGACTTTTTACCTCTATATTGGCTTTCCAGTGATTATTATTAAGGAATAGATAGGTATAAATGTAAATATACAGATAGATAGATATGTGTCTATACATGTTTAATGTGGTAAATTCTAAAGAGTTTCAAGAGAATGAGCATGCTTTGGTGAATTCATCATTCCCTAGCAATATGTCTTTAGGGACTTATTAAGAATTATAGTCAAGACCAGGAGAGATCATGTGGCCTAGTCTCCTGTCTTCAGGCCGATCAATTTCTGAACCATACAAGTGGGAATAGGTATATATTTGCTTCTTGACAGTCTCCAAGGATGTAATAATAATAGCTCACATGCCTTTAATCATTAGGTACTAAAAATAGCTAGTATTTATAAGGCACTCTAAGTTTACAAAGCATTTTCCTCTTTTAAACTCCATGAGATTATAAGACTATAGGCCTAGAATTAGAAGGGTCATCTAGTCCAAGCTTTTATTTAACAGTTGAGGAAACTGAGTCCCACAGAGATTCTGCCACTTGCTCAAATTTCATTTTCTAAAAATGGCAGATCCCAGGGAGCAGCTAATTGGTGCAGTGGATAGCGCACCAGCCCTGAAGTCAGGAGGACCTGAGTTCAAATCTAATCTCAGACACTTAGCACTTCCCTAGCTGTGTGACCCCTGGGCAAGTCACTTAACCTCAATTGCCTCAACAGAAGGCCAAAAATAAATAAATAAATAAAAATGGCAGAGCCAGATAAAGCCAAAAACACTGACTACAAAATCTATCACTCTTTTCCACTATATCACATTGCCTCCCATGATAAGGCATCTGAGACTGAAGGAAATATCACCCAATGTCATACAAGTAAGCTATCAATGGGATTTGAACTTATTTGAACCCAGGGTTCCTGATTTCAGGTCTAGCATATGTAATTTTCAAAAATATCAAGCTGTCTGTGAATCTTAGAATTTCATCAAAAAAGTCACTCTTGGTAATCTATTCCAAGAGTTTTGGGGAGAGAGCGGGGGGGGGGGGAAGGAAGGAAGAAAGAGAAAGGAAGGAAGGAAGGGAAGGAAGGAAGGAAGGGAGAAAGGGAGGAAGGAAAAACCCAAGGAAAAAATGTGCTCATTTTTAAGTTCAATCAATAAATATATATTAGATGCCTTCTGTTTGCAGACCTTATACTAGGAATAGGGGGATACAACGCCCCTGGGATGAAACACTTCCTGGCCTCAAAGAGTTTATATCCTATTAGCGGAAATGGCATATATAACTGTAAATAAATACAAAATGCATTCAGAATAATTATAAGGTAGCAGTGAAGAAAGGGAGGGACACTAGTGTGTGGGAGGGGACAGGGCAAGGACAAGAAAGCCTCATGGAGGTAGTCTATGAGCTGATCTTTATAGGAAAGTGGGGGTCACAGAAGTGAGAAGGGAAAGCATTTAGGCATGGCTCAGCCTGCATAAAGATTCAGAGGTAGGATGTCACCCTGAGGAGTGACAAGATTTCAAATCTCCCCAAGGAATATTAATGAACTCTTTAAGAAATCCTGAAGATAAAGATGTCTCTAATTCTAATGCATTTGTTCTTTTGTCCTTCAGTTTCCCAGTAGAGGTTTCCTCTTGCTATGTATCCTCTTGGGAAATTCTTGGTGGAACCTCAAAGTTTCCTCTTCATCATCTCTGGAGTAGAGAGACACAATATTGTTGGATCAATGCATAGTGGTGAATGAAGCCTGACCTACATTCTCAGTAATTAAATCTCTCCTTCTGTAAGAACAGGTTTACATTTAATATCTGTCTCTGTGGCTCACCAGAGTCAGGTTCGTCTCCCTTTGGGGGCAGGTTTATTAGTTGCTGCTTATTCAGGATTTTTCTTGCCAGAAATGTGAAAGTTGTCACAGACATAAATGCTTCCCTTTTGGTCTCATGCTGGCCAGATTTCATTAGAGAACAAAAACATAAAAGCAGCCGTTGAGATTGGGGACATCATTAATGGATAGGTGAGCAGTTCAATCTGATCTTTGCTCCTTCGATATTACGAACCATAATGAATGTTAAGGTCCTGGCCTTTGACAAATGTGAAAAATAGCAAAAAAATAAAACGAACTTATAATAGTATAGAGAATTCCTGGTCAGAGGCTTCCTCCAGCAATATAGGTTAATACCTTTCCTGCCATTTCATACTCTTTAGTTTCTTAGAACACTAATAGTATTCGTGACTTGGTCAGGGTCACATAACCAGTATGTGCCAGAGGCCAGACTTAAATCTCATAAGGTCATAGATCCAAAGTTAGAAAGGAGTCAGAGACCTCTCATTTTATAGTTGGGAAAATTGAAATCCAAAAAGGCTTACCCAAGGACCTCTAAAAAGAGAAAGAAAAATTCAGAGAATTTGAACCCAAGTCCTTTACCCAAGGAGCCTTTCTACTAAATCACTTACTTTCTAACTGCAAAGTCAATATTCTTATCTCCTACATCATGCTGCCTCTCAAAAGAGTAGAAGCCACACCTGTGATTTCTGGGCAACAAAACTCCCTCTGCTTAAAGCAGGTCAAATTTCTCTGCTATTTTTATAGTCTTGAAGAATTGTGGACTCTTGAGTCCTGAAAAACTATTGAGGATAGTCCAGACCAGATTGAAATATAATTAGGAAATATTTAACAAAATAAATAAAGATACAACATAACATTAAAAAATTATTTTCTAAGTCAAAAT
Organism: Myrmecobius fasciatus; assembly: GCA_023553655.1. Lineage (NCBI taxonomy): Eukaryota > Metazoa > Chordata > Mammalia > Dasyuromorphia > Myrmecobiidae > Myrmecobius > Myrmecobius fasciatus. The sequence goes on along the minus strand of JAJPUD010000730.1, from coordinate 146,636 downwards.
AAATAAATAAGTCAAAAAATAGAATACAACATGGATAATGTTAATAGATGGTTTTCCAAGTCAATATGCACCTAACATAGATCCTGATGTATGGTTGAGTGATCATGGTTCTAAGTGAGTTTAACACAATTAACCTAAAACACTGATAAATGATGAAATCACACATAGCATGTGTCAGGATTTCAGTGCAGGTCTTTCTGCTTCCCGTGCCATACCTCTCAGAATGGAAAGAACATAATATCCTTTTGTGATGAGAATTGAAATTGCAATTGTCTTGTAAATGAAGAATTCCCAGATATAAGCAAATGAGTATTTATTATAGGAAATTTAGGCCACTTTAAAAATTAATTCAATTTATTCTAAAAGCATTTTAAGGACCTACTTTGTGCTAGCCACAGGAGATAAAGAAACAAAACAAGACCAAAAAAAAAAAAAAATCAAGCAATCCTTTTTCTTAAGCTTTCCATTGGGGACCAAAAAAAAAAAAAAATTGTATGCAAAATTTATACAAAGCACTTTCCCCTGGCTCTCCTTTGGAAAGCTGCAGCATATTATGATGATTATAATGATCTGTGTGCAGAGAGTTTTGTTAAAGGCATCAGTGACAGGTAGGTGAGATAGCTAAGTGGCTGGTTAGAGCTGGGCCTGGATTCAGGAAATTCAAATCCAGCCTCAGACAGTTACTAGTTGTATGACTCTGGGCAAATCATATAACCAACCCTGTTTGCCTTGGTTTCCTTATCTACAAAATGAATGGAGAAGGAAATGGTAAAACACTCCAGTAATTTTGCCAAGAAAACTCCAAATAGGATCACAGAGTCAGAAATTATTAAAATGACTGAACTAAAACAGTCAGGAAAGGAAATGGACTTGACTAAAACAACTGAGAATGAGAACAAAGAAGAAATGAGAAAATGTATTGCAATATGTGATTTTGGGGTGTAGGCTATGAGAGGCCATGTAGCTAAAAAGCTGGCTTCAAAGCCCAGAAAAGCAGGATCAAGGTATACCTCTGCTAAGTGATTCTGAACAAATCCTTTACCCTCTGAGTTCTCCAGATATTTGGATTTCCAGATGCAAAGATGCTGATCTGTGTTGGTAGAGAGGGTTTCTTTACCAGGGAATTCTTCATATCAATAGATTTAGCTCCAACCCCTCCCAATACCTTCCCCATCATGTGAATGGGGGTAAAATGACAAATTGCAATAGGTAACAGATGTTAAATCGACACAATTTAGCAATTAAATTAATGGAGTAAGGAGGAATGAAAGAGTCAATGAATGAGAGAGGAATCAACAATGATACCAAACTGGGTGACTAGAAGAATGGTCGTATTCTGGAAAGAAATAAGGAAGTTTGGAGTGAGTGAATTTAGATGAATTCCATTTTAGATATAGGGAGTTTGAAATGCTGATGGAACATCCAGGTGGGCCAGTATCTATCAGTAGTGTGGGACTAGAGTTCAGAAGAGATATTGATTAGGAATGAATCAAGATCTGGGAGTCACCTGTGTAGAAGTGATAAATGAAATCCAAGAGAATTTATGAGATAACATAGGGAAAGAGCAGGGAATGTAGGAAGACCTGGAATATAGAGTGGAATAGCAATCCTTTATGCTCAGGGGTCCTTTTGCACCTTTTTAGGGATTAGGGAGCTAGGATGGTGGATCAGTGAAGGAGATTGGGAGGAAAAGTATTCAGATCCATAAAAGGGGAAAGCAAGTGTCATAGAAGCTAAAGGAGAGCATTCACTGAAGGAATGGTCAACAGTGTTAAAAGCTGCACAAAGGTCAAGAAGGATAAATACCAAGAAAAAACCATTGAATTGAACATTCTTGTTGAAGAGGAAGAAGAAGAAGGTGAAGGAGAAGGAGATGGAGAAAAAGAGAGAAGAAGGAGGAGAGAAAAAGAAGAGAAGAAGGAAAAGGAGAAGGAGAGGAGGAGGAAAAAGGAAAAGAAGTGGCAGCTGTAGTAGTAGTAGTTGTAGTAGTAGTAGCAGCAGCAGCTGCAGCAGTAGCAGTAGCCTATATTTAGATAGCACTTTAAAAGTTTCCAAAAAATTTTTCATATTTTATATTATTTGATCCTGACAACAATTAAGTGACATTTGCTATTTTAACCTCATTTACAGATAAGGAAACTGAAGTAAGGAAAGGTTAAATGACTTTCCTAGAAACAAAGACTAGTTAGCAGAATTTAAACTCAGACTTTCCTAAATCCAGAACTCTATCCACTTCACCATCTAGCTGTTTCTATAAATCCTCAGAGTTTCTAACTGTCTAAGCAATTAAAAGATCATTTGATAAACTTGGAAAGAGCAATTTCAGAAGAGCCTTGACATCAGAAACCTAATTTTAAGAGACCTGAGAACTGCATGGGTGGTAACTAAGCAAAGACATTTAGAGAAGAAAACTCTTCCAAGAGATAGGCTGTAAGAAGAGAAAGGAGAGCTCTATAGGATGATAGCTTGAGGGGATGAAAGGGTCAGCTGAAGATTTTTCAAGAATGGTAGACTAACTAAGGAGCTATCAGAAAACAAGAAATAAAGGGTGAGGGGCGAAGGGAAGGAATAATTGTTGATATGGCACATTCATGAGGATGAGAGTTAGAGTTCTCTTGCCTGTCAAAAGGCACATGAACTGAATCTGCTTGGAAGCAGATGATTGCTTTGATTTGAAAATACCATCTGATGTTTCTGGAGGAAAGGCATAAACTGAAGCAGGCTGTGGAAATCAAATTGTAAATGCTACTGAATGTCTTGTCCACATGTTTGTTGAGGGTCTTAGCATTATGAATTTGGAGGCAATTGACGAATGAAAACATTCCCAAACCTCAATTATACACTACCAACCTTTTGTGAGAAATATGCTTTGTAAAAAAAAAAATAAAAATAAAAAAGAAATATGCTTTGTAAACCTTAAAGTATTCTATTAATGTGAGCTGTTATTATTATATAATAGAAACTCAACAAGCATTTAAGTATTTATTATGTACCAGACACTAGGCTACACATTTGGGATTCAAGACCAAAACCAATCTCCTCCCTCAAGAAATGCATATTCTAATGGGGTAAACAAATAAAGAACTAGGTACATGCAAGATATACACACTGTTAATGGGAGGTAATTTCCGAGGGAAGCCACTGTTACAGGAGGGGTTTCAGGGAAAGGACCTATAGGAGAGGCTTTTTAAAGAAGGTAGTATTTGAGCTGAGTCTTAAAGGTTTCTAGATGGTATAGTAGATAAAGCTCCTGGCCTGAAGCCAAATTCAAATCTGGTCTTTTAGACATTTACTAGCTTGTGGAGCCATGGTGAAGGCATTTAACCTCAGTTTCCTCATCTGTAAAATGGGAGTAATAATAGCACTTATCTCCAGGGTTTTCATGAGAACCAAATGAGATAATAACTTTAAAGTGCATAATACAATACCTGATACATTCTTAGTACAATATAAATATTGTTATTGTTTAATCATTTTCAGTCATGTTCAATTCGTTGTGACTCCATTTGGGGTTTTCTTGGCAAAGATATTGGAGTGATTTGTCATTTCCCTCTCAGACTCATTCTACAAATAAGGAAACTGAGTCAAATAGATTACGTTATTTGCTCAGGGTCACATAGCTAATAAATGTCTAAAGGAAGGAAGATAAGTCTTTTTGATTTCAGGCCCAGCACTCTATCCACTGCATCACCTAGATGCCCCAATATTAAAGAAAAGCAAAGGTAGCAAAAGTGAGGAGGAAGAACCACAATAAGTACAAATATTTTGTCCTACTTCAGATTACAAGAGCCCTGATTTGGGTTTATAGCACTTATAAATTTGCAAAACACTTTATGCTTTTCTTATTGAAGCATCACAATAAATATATGAAGTAGATAACCGTATCATCATCATCCCCAATTTTTTTTTTTTTTTTTGCTTTTTTTGCTGAGGCAATTGGGTTAAGTGACTTGCCCAGGGTCACAGCTAGGATGTGTTAAGTGTCTGAGGTCACATTTGAACTCAGGACTTCCTGACTTCAGGGATGGTACTCTATCCACTGTGCCACCTAGCTGCCCCTATCATCCCCATTTTTAAGATGAGGAAATTGGGGCTGAGAGTGGTTAAGTGATTTGCCAACTAGAACATGACTAATAAGTGTCAGGTATGAGATTGCAATCCAAGTCTTCCTAATTGCTGATCCAGCATGCCATCCAGACCTTCATTTGTGTGCTGGTTTATCCATAAAAAAGTAAACTTGATTAAGAACAAGAGCATAAAACAATTCACAGGAAAGACAATTCAATGGAAATTATACCTATTCCTTTCTTTCTGTTAAAAACCAAATACTATCTTAGTTGATCCTCTTATTAACCCTGAGAAGTTGATGCAATTATCTCCATTTTACAGATTAGAAAACTGAGGCAGATAAAAGCTAGGTTAAGCTACTACTGACTACCCTTGTGCTTTATTCTTATTGTTTGCCTTTGTTCTGAAATCAGGGAGGGGATGTCATGACAAGCAAATGAATTGTATTTAAATGAAGGAGGACTGTGCAAGGTCACCTGCCTCACTTTCCCCTCCAGAGCCTTCTGGGTCAAGTGATATATAGAGGTATAGATAAATACCTGGGAAAAAAAGTTGGAGAAAACCACTGCCCCTTTTCTATTTCCCAGAGATAGAATGGTAGGAAGAAAGGGGCAAAGACTTTTGACTCTCCCAAGAAAATCCACACAATCCATGGGATATTAGGAAGGCTTTGGAGTTGAAGGACCTGGGTTTGAATACTCATTCTACCATTTATTACCTTTATAAGCTTGGCCAAGTTGACCCTTGCCCTTCAATGTCTTCACCTACTCAATGAGAATGTTGGAATAGATGATATTAAGATTTTTTTCCAGACCCAAATCTGCCATCCCTCTAATTTACCTTTTAAAAGGAGAACACAGGAAAATGGAGATTCAAATTATCCTCAAACACTTAACAGCTGTATTTGCCCAGGCAAGTCACCCATGCTCTGTTTGACTCAGTTTCTTCATCTGTTAAATTGGGATAATAATTGCGTCTATCTCTCAGAGATAGTGTGAGGATCATGTAAGATAGCATTTATAAAGCACTATTTTTACTAAGGAGGTTATTTTGGCCTTTGGAGAGTAGAGTTCCATTTTGTTCTGTTTTATTTTATTTTATAGTTGTTGAGGGAAGGGAGTGGTCAGTAGCAAAACACTTTTGAGGGGGGACAAGGTGAAAGGACAGAGAGAGAATATATGGGGGGAAATACAATTAGCAATAGTAATTATAAAAAAAATTCTAAGCAAGTTTCTCTGATAAGATCTCATTTCTCAGAGGGAACTGAGTCAAATTGATAAAAAAAATTTCCCAATTGATAAATGATCAAAAAGTTCATGCATATCCTTTGACCTAATAACCCACTACTAGGCATGAATACCAAAAGAGTTTTCAAAACAAAACAAAACAAAACAAAAAAAGGAAAATGACCTATAATGTACAAAAAATATTCATAGCAGCTCTCTTCTCAGGTCAAAAAAACTAGAAATTGAGAAGATGCCCATCAACTGGGGAATGGCTCACTAAACTGTAGTATGTATTTGTGATGGAATATTATCATTCTCTGGGAATTGATGAGCAGGATGCTCTCAGAAAAAAAAAACACCTGAACAAAGTGAAATATACTATATACAAAGTAATAACAATATTCTGGAATGATTAGCTGTAAATGACTTTGCTGTTCTCAGCAGTACAATCATCTATGAATACTCTGAAGTTCTTATGATGAAAAATCCTATCCATACCCAGAGAAAGAACTGATTATGTCTGAATACAGACTGAAGCATTCTCTCTTTCTCTATCTCTTTCTTTCTTTTTAATTTTTTCTCAAGAGTTTTTATTTTCATTAGGGTGGGAAATCTATGTTTTCCTTCACAACTTGAATTTTGGGGAAATGTTTTGCATAACTTCACATGTAGTTTATTAATTGTGGATGTGTATATGGGAGAAAACTTAGAACTCAAAAATCTTAAAAAATGATGTAAAAAATTGTTTTGAATGTAACTGGGAGGAGGAGGAGATTAAATAAATAAATATAGTTGTGGATATTTTTCCCCCTCTCCTAAGCTTTCAATTTTTCTGTTTTATTTATATCATTAAATTCATGGAAAGGTCTCACATCTTTTTCTATCTTTTCTTTCTCCAAAACTACTGTCTGTAAATTCCCTCAATGGAAATATTCCTCCTATGACCTTAGAAGAATCATTGTTATATATCTATAAAAATGCTTCTAACTTGCCTCATCATAAAAGTAGATGACATGAGCTTATCAGAGAAAAAAAAATAGTTGAATGGAGGTAAATATCAAACACCTTCTGGGAATCAAAGTACTTTCTGATGACCTTTACAACAATTTGATTCCCTGATGTAAGGCAATCTAGAGTTGTCTAATAACTATCTAATGAGAACTCTGCTGTTTCCAGGAGGGCCACCCTCCTCCCCATTGGTTATACCAAGTTTGAAATGTCATCACAATCATGTTTTTTCCCAGTGTAATACCAAAGAAGGTAGGAGCTTAATGACAGCTCTCTTGGAAACAAAGGAATGACCACATTCAGGTACCTTCAAGTTATAATACATTAGGGGAGGGAGGAATTATATATTTCACAAAACTCAGAAGTTTCTTCATCATATAACACAATAGGGAAAGCTGGCTTTAGTAAGATGCTAATTAAACAAAAAAGATAAATTACTTATCTCCTCCTTCCATAGTTCACATTTTTTGAATATGCTACAAATTTAATTTATGGAAAGAGTTCTAAGGAGAAGAATCTTTGCCACCTTACTCCCACCTCCTTAAACTATAGAGGGAGAGAAATATAAATCAAACATCGAGTACAGACTCTACATTGATCCTTAAAGAACTGGGAAAAACATAATTAGAAGCTTCTTGCCAGTACTCTGGTAGAGATGTGAGCAAGGAAAAAACAGCATCTTGTACTATTAGTATTAATAAGTCAAGGGACCTGTGATGTCTGTCACTGGTGGGGATAGGCCTTCCACAGATAGTGGATCACAGCCTTTCTCTCACTTCTAATCTTAGAAAGTTGCCTAAATCTCAGAGATTAAGAGGCTTACTCATGGTCACATGTTTCAATGGTAGGATATGAACCAATTCCAAGTCAGACTCTAGATGATATATTTGTCATCTTTCTCAATAAAATCACATCATACTACATAAAAAAGGCATCATGAAACAGTGGAAAGAATCCTGGATTTGAAGTCAGGAAACCTGGGTTCAAATTTCAAGTTCTCCTTTTGTAGGACAGGAACTGTCTTTTTATTAAATTACATCCCCCATTTAGGTAATGCAGTGGTTAGAGCACTGGATCAGAAGTCAGAAGGACCTGAATTCATATCTGGCCTTTGACAATAGCTGTGTGTCCCTGGGCAAGTCACTTAACCCTGTTTACCTCAGTTTCCTCAACGGTAAAATGACCTGGAGAAGGAAATGGCAAACTACTTCAGTATCTCTGCCAAGAAAACCCCAAATGGAGTCAAGAAGAATTGGACATGACAAAAAATTCAACATCTCCCAGTGCTCTTAGCACAGTGTCTGGTGATCATAATTACTCAATAGATATTTATTAGATTGTTTGTCTTTATCTTTCTATATGTCTGCCTGTCTGTCTGTCTCTGTATCTCTTGTATGGATATGTCATTTCTTATGCAGCTTCCACAGGAAGTCATGTTTATTTTTTATTTTTATATTTATTTATTTATTTTTTATTATTAAAACTTTTTATTTGCAAAACATATATATGGGTAATTCTTCAACATTGACCCTTATTAAAAAGCTTTCTGTTACAAATTTTTCCCCCCTACTCCCCAACCCTCCCCTAGATGGCAGGATATCCACTACAAGTTAATTATGTTAAAATGGAAGTCACGTTTATTCATAGCCTGGATGACATTAACTGAATTGGTAAAGACGATGGGCTTCTTTCTCCTGCTCCTTTTAGGCTCTGTGGCCTCAAGAACAGACTCAAAATCCTTTTATTTTATTTTATTTTATTTTTGTATTTCTCAATTTCTGGATACAAAGGGTAATACCCACTGAACCTGGAATTGAGCCATGGTGACTTTGGAGCCAGCATTCCAATTGGGTTGTTGGCAGCCTGCCAATCAAACATGGAAGCCCGAGAAGCCAAGATTCCTGGGAGTCAAGCCCAGGTTGGGCTTTGGATTTAGAGATTGGGACTAAACTGTGCTAAACTATGAACCTAATCCTTTTTTTTTTAACCCCAGAATATGAGGTGATAGTGATGGTTGAAGCAAAGCTACAGAATTATGCCCTGTATGTTGAAGAATACTTTTGTACTTTTATTATGCCTTTGAAGAAGTAATCCTTTATTAATTTATTAGTAGCTAAATGGAACTGGGAGATAGAAAACCTCAATTCCATCTGTAAAGAAGAGACCCATCAATGTGAGCTGGAACCAATAGAAGAGAATCTACACACTCCCCCAGTTCCCTTAAGGGCACCAGAAAACCTTGAGGAGGAGAAAAAAATGTAGCAAACCTAGCTTCCAGGTAAAGAGGACCAAGATAGTCTCTATTATGGAAAAATATATTCAAAATAGTGTCAAAATAATGAAAAAGGCTCTAACAGCTAGGAATAAGGAGGGAAAAGGGGGAAGGGGAGGAAGAGTCAGAAAAGGCATCATATAGAATGTGGTACCTGAGCTGAATCTGGAAGGAAACTGGGCAAAGATAAGGAGAAAGTACATTGTAGAAATAAGGGAACAGCCCATATAAAGATCTAGAAGAAGAAGCATCTTTGTGAGGAGCAGCAAGCAGGTGAAATAGAGCTGGACCATAGGGTGTATGGAGAATCATGTGTGATTGGAAAGGTAGAAAAGAGCTAGGTTGTCAAGGAATTAAAGTGCCAAGCATAAGTGCTTGGGGGTGGGGAGTAATAGGGAGCCACTGAAGCTAACTGGGGAGAGGGAGGCCAGGATGAGAAGTGTCATGATCAGATCTATACTTTAGGAAAATCAACTTGGTAGCCACGTAGAGAAAAGATTGTGGTTGGTTGAGAATTACTCCAGGAATGGGGCAGCTAGGTGGCGCAGTGGATAGAGCACCAGCCCTGAAGTCAGGAGGACCTGAGTTCAAATCTGGTCTCAGACACGTAACAGCTGTGTGACCCTGGGCAAGTCACTTAACCCCAATTGCCTCAGCAAAAAAAAAAAAAAAAAGAAAAAGAGAATTACTCCAGGAAGGAAGGCATTAACAAAAGTCCAGGTGAGATTTGTCAAAGGTCTGATCTAAAGTGCTAAATATGTGAGAAGATAGAAGTTTAGGAGGCAAAAATGACAGCAATTTATTGGATTGCTGGCATGAGTGAAAATGAGGAGCAATGACATTGAAGTGAATCTGATGACTGTTAACACTAGTGATGCACTCAACAGAAGTAGTGAGATCTATTAAAATCTCTCTGAAATTTAATAACAACAGTAATGGCTGCTGCTGATAATGATAACTGACAGGGAACATTTAATCTTCATTCACCTTGGGAAGTACTTAGTATAAGTATAGTTAAACCCATTTCACAAATGAGTAAACTGAAGCTCAGAGACCTAGAGCTATCTAGTTAGTACATGGAAAAGCCAGAACCCAGATCCACTAATTCTATATACCTTTTAAACATATCACATTATTCCCATCTAATTCTTACAAATCCATTGTGCCTGCCCCTCATTAAAAAGGATGAAGTTCCTATTTTATTCACCTGTAGCTTCCAAATACCTGAAAAATTATTTCACCTGTAGCACCAATGGTTTGATAGAAAAGAACTGAGTAGAGCTTGATATTATATTGCTATGGCTTTAGTAGGGTGTGGATGGGGTTAAGGGAAAGTTGGCTGCTCTGCTCATGAGGAAGAAGCACTTTCTCCCATTGGTCCCTGCCCTCATGTACTCTCAAGTGAAGACATCATCCTGGTGATGGACAAAAGACAAACAAGAACAACACATGATACCATTCTTTCCCAGTTACTTTCTCAACTTAATCACATGATTTTCTCTCTAGTCACTCCTTTAACTCTGCCCTTCTGGAGGAATTCTTTTCCTTTCAAACCTGTCTAGAGAAACAATGGAAACAGGGCCTCACTCCTCATACCAATCAAAGCTGCTCATACCACCATAACTGCTGACTCATTGATTAGAAAAACCCTGATGCAAATTTTTCCTCTCCCTGGTCTCCTTGATAGATCCCTTTTCTCCTGCAGCTCAGTTCTACTCTGTTTCTCTTTTCTCTTATTGTCCTTATGCTCCCAATTCTTGTAGTTCAACTATTGTCTTGAAATGAGCTGGGGAGACTAGTTCATTTGCAGCTGCTGTCCAGCTCTTAAGGAACCCATTTCTTCCTCTCAATCTGCCTTGAAGACTATGCATGTATCTCTTTAAAGACCCCAAGGTGTGACTTGTCTGCCTTCTGGCTCAATGATCAAATCCCTCTCCAGAATGAGTGAAGAATGCTTCTCTCTCAGAACTACAAATTCCAATATGCTGTTCAGTTTCCCAATTCCTGTTACACATGCCCTCAACTTCCTTAAGATTTATTTGGTACAAAGGACTAAGCCTTGAAACATAACATAATATCCCCAATGTCTAAGGCACAAAAGCCCAGAATCTTGAACTTTAGACTCTCCACTGTCATGAAGGTCAACAATCCTTTCTAACTGAGCAAATTCTTATGGGGAATTAATTGGGGTGGATGGAAAAGCTAGGGGAGGAGCTTTGTCTAACTGAACCACCATCATATTCCTACTGAGCATCGTTCCCATGCTATTGTTAAATGAACTGTTATAGAGCCTATGAATCTCTTACTTCATTTCAATCTCAAGCCTGAACACCTCAATCAACTGACCCTAAAGGTAGGCCCACCCTAATGATGGTGATTTCTTATTATCAGAGACACATGCTCACTCTTGCTAGGGAAGTTCAAAGAGAATCTACCCCCTTTACCCATCAGTTCATATGTCTGTCTTTATCTCCTAATCAGAAGCAACTTCTCCCTCCTATCTTTTTTTCTACTTCCCAACAGTTGGACCTTAACTGAGGCAACTCACATTATCCCCTGGGGAGAGCTAAGGACATATTCAAAGACCCCCAAACCTCAGACAATTTACTTAATTCATTTCTCAAGTTATCCTGTTAAATTGTATTTCAACATTACCAAGATATTTATCTACTCAGCAGTTATAACCAAGGAGGATTATCACAGAAATAGAAATCACATTTAAAATTATTTTCCCTTTCCTACTACAGACACAGAATCTTGGGCATGGCCTCCAGTCTTTTATTGTCTCAGATCCACATTCTATCTAGCCCCGAAGGGCAAACCTTTTGCTTGAGCAGTGTTCTAAGTAATTCTTTATCTCTCTGCCCAATTTGACCCACCAAAGCACAGAGCAGATCCATTTTTACCTCTAGCTTTTCTTTAAAAATGGAACAGAGAATGGTAAAATATTAAAGAGAAAATAAGCATACATGAGTTCAGAGGGAAAGTCTAGAATCTAAGCATCCAAATGGATGCTGAGGTCAGGACTTAAAATGTTTAAAAAGTAGGAGAAGAAAAACCAAAAAATTCACAAATAGCAACAGAATTTGGAGTAATTAGTTGAGATGATAGTTAATTAAACTCACTGGCAAATAAAAATACTCTCCTTACTCAAGGCCAGAAATATCACCATACTAATTATGTCTCTTTTTCCTTTGTGATTTTTGAATATTGGTAATTAATTTTTATAGTTGAATCACAATAGTTTTTTACATCATGGTTATGGTGAAAAGTCTTGTGAAAATTAGTCATTTTTTATATACTGCTGGGTTTTTTATGTTATTTTGCTTTGGTTTCAAAAACTTCTCCAATCTCTGAGGGTCTCAGCTTAGCAAGTAGTCCACATAAAGCAAAAATCCCAAATTCTACAATTACTTTTCATTAGAATCTTAAATACAATTTAAAAAAAACCTTCAGTTAAGCAAAATCCTAAGTAGATGAAAGAGGGAGAAGAAATGCTGAGAATATATTTTAAGGCTACTACAAATTCAAGACAGTACATGCCATGAGACCAGCCTCAGCATGACGTGAATTCAAGTTCCATTTAGATATCCATAGGTTGTGTCACCCTGGATGATATATTTAACCTTTCAGTGCCTCAGACAAGTCTTTTTTTGTTGTTCCTCTCTTCTTGAAGAAGGTCATGACAACAGGGAGGAGATGCTGTGATATGCAAGTGAATTAGATTTAAGAGAGAGAGCACTGGCAAGGTCACCTGCCTCACTTTCTCCTCCAGAATCATCTTGGTCAATGACCAGATATAAATCAAAACAACTAGGGATGGCCCTGGAGGCAGTGGGAGACCTGGGCCTTTTTAAGCTAAAGTCTTCAAAAGGTCTCAGTTTGACTGAGTCTGCACCCATTTGATTGAGACTATGTAAGAAAGAGAAATGAGGCAAAGAATGGTCTTTTTTACCTAGTCAAAAAGAAATGATATTAATCTGGCATAGACAACAATCAGTTGGAAAAGATATTTACACTGAAAAGAAAGCAATAGGACTAAAGGAGAAGATATAGTGACAGACAGTCACAAAGCCAAAAACAGAAACAATTGTTATTTACATGCACTCTGAGCCAATCAAGGCCCAAACAAAGACCAAATGGGACTTGGTCTGGTACCTATTGTTCATCAATCAATGTTAGAGTGACAGGTTTAAGGTCCTTAAGAAATAAATCTAGCCCATGTGATGAGAGAGAGGGACAGAGACAGAAACACAGAGAGACAGAAAAGAGGAGGGAAGGAGAGGAGAGGAGAGTAAAGGAGAGGAGAGGAGAATTATCATGCCATTGACTGGTGGACTAAGTTCCAAAAGGGAATTAGTGATTAACAGGTGATCAATTGGGAAGGACAAGTAGGCTAACTTTTCTAGCAGAATTCGCTATTAACAAGAGAGAAAGAAACCATAAGGAGTGCTAAATTCCTAATGTTGATAGCAGGAGAATATGCCATGGACTGGCCGGCTTTTATCAAAAAGGAGTTAACCATTGTGATACTTTGTAAGGGGCTAATCCTAAAAGGAATTAGAAAAGAAATGGGCTAGCATAAATTCTTTTATAATAGAAAATAACCTCAGAGGTTGACATCATAACATGGTTATTATTGGATAACTTGCAATAAAGGTCCATTTGAGCATAGCAAAAGGAGAGAGATAATCCTGTAGACTCCATTCAAGGAATAGCTTGACTTCCTGACTGTTTACAATAATCAAGCCCTCTCTTGTTAATGCTCTTTCCTATGACTTACCCAGCTACCCAAGGACCTGGGATCTTTTTGTTAAGATTTTATTCATCCCATCAAGGTCACTTTGGCTGGGCTATAGGTTATGTGAACGGAACTAATGTGCTAATGAAGTAAATATAAAGGTAGACTAGAAAAGCTAGGCTGGAGCTAAATGTATAGGGGTTTTGTATTTATAAATGGAATTTGTATTTAATCCTAGAAGCAATAGGAACCCACTGGAATTTTTTTAAGAACATGAGAAGAATATATGATTTTGTTAACACCAGGTTATAATAACTTTCTTTTTTATTATTCTTTATTTCTTTATTTTTTATTAAAGCTTTTTATTTGCAAAACATATATATGCATGGGTAATTTTTCAGCATTGACCCTTGCATAGTTTTCCGTTACAACTTTTTCTCCCCTAGTCCCTACCCCTCCCCTAGATGGCAGGAAGTCCACTACATGTTAATTATGTTAAAATAATTGACAAATCAAATATGTGTATACATATTATTACAGTTATCTTGCTGTGCAAGAAAAGTCGAATCCACAAGAAAAAAAAATCTGAGAAGGGAAATAATGCAAGCAATCATCAATAGAGAGCATGAAAATGTTATGTTGTGGTCCACATTTCATATCCCTCTCTCTGGGTGTATATGGCTTTCTTCATCACTGAACAATTGGAACTGGTTTGAAACATTTCATTGTTGAAGAGAGCCATGTCCATCAGAATTGATCATCATATAGTCTTGTTGTTGCCGTGTATAATGATCTCCTGGTTCTGCTGATTTCACTCAGCATCAGTTCATGCAAGTCCCTCCAGGCCTCTCTGAAATCATCCTGCTGGTCATTTCTTACAGAACAATAATATTCCATAACATTCATATACCATAATTTATTCAGCCATTCTCCAATTGATGGGCATCCATTCAGTTTCCAGTTTCTAGCCACTACAAAAAGGGCTGCCATAAACATTCTTGCACATGTGGGGCCCTTTCCCTCCTCTAAGATCTCTTTGGGATATAGGCCCAATAGAAACACTGCTGGGTCAAAGGGTATGTACAGTTTGATAATTTTTTGAGCATAGCTCCAAATTGCTCTCCAGAATGGCTGGATCCGTTCACAGTTCCACCAACAATGTATCAGTGTCCCAGTTTTCCCACATCCCCTCCAACATTCATCGTTATCTTTTCCTGTCATTTTAGCCAATCTGACAGGTGTGTAGTGGTACCTCAGAGTTGTCTTAATTTGCATTTCTCTGATCAATAGTGATTTGGAGCAACTTTTCATATGACTAGAGATGGTTTTAATTTCATCATCTGAAAATTGTCTGTTCATATCCCTTGACCACTTATCTATTGAAGAGTGGCTTGAATTCTTTTTTTTTTTTGCTTTTTTTGCTGAGGCAATTGGGGTTAAGTGACTTGCCCAGGGTCACACAGCTAGGAAGTGTCTGAGACCAGATTTGAAGTCAGGTCCTCCTGACTTCAGGGCTGGTGCTCTAACCACTGCGCCACCTAGCTGCCCCCTTGAATTCTTATATATATGAGACAATTCTCTATATATTTTAGAAATGAGGCCTTTATCAGAACCATTAAATGTAAAGATGATTTCCCAATTTGATGCTTCCCTCCTAATCTTGTCTGCATTAGTTTTATTTGTACAGAAAGTTTTTAACTTAGTAAAATCAAAATTATCTATCTGGTGTTCAATTAGGAGTTCCAGATCTTCTTTGGACATAAATTTATTCCATATCCACAGGTCTGAGAGGTAAACTATCCTATGTTCCTCTAATTATAATATCACTCTTTATATCTAAATCATGAACCCATTTAGATCTTATCTTGGTATGTTTTTAGGTATGGGTCAAGCCCTAATTTCTTCCACACTAGTTTCCAATTTTCCCAGCAGTTTTTATCAAATAGTGAGTTCCTATCCCAAAAGCTGGGGCCTTTGGATTTATCAAACACTAAATTACTATAGTTTGTGCCTAGTTTGTCCTGTGATTCTATTCTATGCCACTGATGGACTACTCTATTTCATAGCCAATACCAAATGATTTTGATGACCACTGCTTTATAATACAGTTTTAGATCTGGTACAGCAAGGCCACCTTCATCAGCCTTTTTTTTTTCCATTAATTCCCTTGAAATCCTTGACCTTTTGTTCTTCCAATGAACTTTGCTACTATTTTTTCTAGATCTCTAAAATAATTTCTTGGGAGTTTGATTGGTATGACACTAAATAAGTAAATTAGTTTGGGTAGTATTGTCATTTTTATTATATTCGCTTGGCTTACCCATGAGCACTTGATGTTTTTCCAATTGATTAGGTCTGACTTTATTTGTGTGGAAAGTGTTTTGTAGTTTAGTTCGTATAGTTCCTGACTTTTCCTTGGCAGATAGATTCCCAAATATTTTATACTATCAACAGTTATTTGGAATGAAATTTCTTTTTGTATCTCTTGCTGCTGAACTTTGTTGGTAATATATAAAAATGCTGCTGATTTATGTGGATTTATTTTGTATCCTGCAACTTTGCTAAAGTTGTGAATTGTTTCTAGCAGTTTTTTAGTTTAGTCTCTAGGGTTCTCTAAGTATACCATCATGTCATCTGCAAAGAGTGATAATTTGGTTTCCTCACTACCTATTCTAATTCCTTTAATCTTTTTTTTTTAATCTCTTACTGCCAAAACTAACATTTCTAATATAATATTAAATAGTAATGGTGACAGTGGGCAGCTTTGTTTCACTCCTGATCTTATTGGGAATGGTTCTAGTTTGTCCCCATTACATATGATGCTTGCTGATGGTTTTAAGTAGATGCTACTGATCATTTTAAAGAAAAGCCCATTTATTCCTATACTCTCTAGTGTTTTTAATAGGAATGGGTGTTGGATTTTATCAAATGCTTTTTCTGCATCTATTGAGATTATTATATGATTTTTGTTAGTTTGGTTATTAACATAATTGATTATGCTGATAGTTTTCCTAATACTGAACTAGCCCTGCATTCCTGGTATAAGTCCTACTTGGTCATAGTGTATCATTCTAGGGATGACTTTCTCTAATCTTATTGTTAATATCTTATTTAAAATTTTTGCATCAATATTCATTAGGGAAATTGGTCTATAGTTTTCTTTCTCTGTTTTCACCCTACCTGGTTTAACTATCAGCACCATATCGGTATCATAGAAGGAATTTCATGGCACACCTTCTTTCCCTATTTTTTCAAATAGTTTATATAATATTGGAATTAATTGTTCTTTGAATGTTTGGTAGAATTCACATGTAATTCCATCTGGCCCTGGAGATTTTTTTCTTAGGGAGCTGATTAATAGCTTGTTCAATTTCTTTTTTCTAAAATGGGGCTATTTAAATAATTCATTTCCTCTTCTGTTAACCTGGGCAATCTATATTTTTGTAGATATTCCTCCATTTCATTTAGATTATCAAATATATTGTCATAAAGTTGGGCAAAGTAATTCCTAATTATTGTTCTAATTTCCTCTTCATTGGTGGAAAGTTCTCCCTTATCATTTTTGAGACTAACAATTTCTTTCCTTTTTCTAATCAAATTAACCAAAGGCTTATTAACTAAGGTTATAATAACTTTCAAAAGCTAATTAAATTTTCTTTATGAATATGAAATCAATAACAATACAAATCACAATTTGAATTGTTGTTTGTTAATTGTCTAGATAATAATGTGATAGAGAAAATGTTAGTACTACAGATTAAACTTAAAAGTGTTGTTTGTACTTTTTTTTCAGGAGAGATGATTATTAAACATTTACTAGCATATAACTGGAAAACTAGAATCATATCTGTGCTTTAATAATATCACTTTGGCAGCTATGTGGAGAATGGATTAGAGATGGGTGGAAATGGAGGAAGAGAAGCCAATTAGAAAGTTGTTGCAGGGGCAGCTAGGTGGCGAAGTGGATAGAGCACCAGCCCTGAAGTCAGGAGGACCTGAGTTCAAATTTGGTCTCTGTCTCAGACACTTAACATTCCCTAGCTGTGTGACCCTAGGCAAGTCACTTAATCTCAACTGCCAAAGGGGGGAAAAAAAAAAAGTTGTTGCAATAATTCAAGAACCTGAATCACATTAGTAGCTGTTGATTTGAGGCATGGATCTATGACATGATAGAAGTAGAATGGACAAGACTTGGCAAGTGTGTGTATGTGTGTTTGTGTGTGTGTGAAAGAGAGAAAGAGAGAGACAGAGAGATGGAGGGAGGAGAGAGGAAGAGAAGAAAGAAGGGAGAAGGAGAGGCAGAGGGACAGGGAGAGTGAGGAGAGCAAAGAGAGGAAAAGGGAAAGAGCCAGAGAGACAGAGACAGAAAGAGAGCAAGAGACAGATAGACAGAGACAGTGAGAGAAAGAGATAGAAACAGAGGAAGGGAGGGAGGGAGGAAGGGAGAGAGGAAGGGAGGGAGAGAAACAGAGAGAGAGAGATCATGAGTAAATATATTTAATGAATCTCTCAATGAATCTCTCTTGGCTTCAGTTAACTCCTAATTAAAAACAGTTGGACTATATGTCTTTTAAGATCTCTTCTAGCTCTAAAACTATGATCTCATGTCCTATGTACCATTAATTCACATAATCACAAAATTTGATTTGGATATCCAAATCATGTATAGAAGAAATTCCCATTATAATATGCATCTGTTAATTTAAAAATATTTATGAAATGTCTACTGTATTAATAATACCATGCTATACACTGAAAAGTCTAAGTCTAACATATGTCTCTTCCTTCACTATTTCTACAAACTAGTTGAAGAATATCAACAATCTAATAATTACAATATTCACCAAAGATAGACTGAACTATAATAATGATGCTGAATGATGATAAAAGTATTGAAATTAGTTCCAAATATATATACAAATATAGTGGGGGGAAATTGGAAAAATTGGGGAAGCTAGATGGCGCAGTCTATAGATAGAGCACTAACCCTGAAGTCAGGAGGATCCGAGTTCAAATTTGACCTCAGACACTTAACACTTCCTAGCTGTGTGACCCTGGGCAAGTCACTTAACCCCATTGCCTTAGCAAAAAGCAAAAGAAAAAAAAAAAGAAAAAGAAAATTGGAAAAATTATCTAAGATGGTAGCAGCATTTTTCTGAAGACCATATTGTTTTATTCCCTTTTAAAGGACTAATTTCTGCCTGGTTGATTATGGACCATGCTTTTACACTCTTCAAACTGCATGAAGACATACAGAATGAAGTAAAAATTCTTTAAACTAAACCTGAAATCCCCAAGTAAAAATAATTCACGGGTAACACCTCTACCAAAATATTCCCCTTTTCATCTCTAATTCCCAGAGTAAATTAGTCCTGTCTTTTAAAAACAGCTAGGCTCTCTATAATGACCTTTCAGAGTGTTAATTTGTCCACTTCAAAAAGAAACACATTAGTAAGCGAAAATAAAGTAGGAAGAGAGATAATAGAATAGCTTGGGTAGGGAAGGACAAATCAATACTTGTGTATTCTCCAGCTGGAAAATTTATACTGAAAACTAAAGGCAATGTTGGAGGGGAATTTTTTGGTTGGATTTGGCTTTTTAACAGGTTAGATTTTTTTTTCACGATCTTTCTTTTTATGCCTTTTGTTTGAGGAAGGACGATTTTATGTTGTTATTGTTTTCTTTCAGCTTGGAGAGGCACTCGGGGCAGTTTCAGCCTCTCACTTTTTCTTTTCTTTTTTTCCTCCTCTGTCCTCTCTTTCTCTGTCTCTCTGGGCCAAGAGACTTTTTTTTTTTCCTGCTTAAACAAAAGTTCCAACATCTCTCAGCAATGAGACCTAGGAAAAAGTTTCTTTATTACTCTGACCTTTGGAGTCCGTTCAAATTCTAATTCCCTGATTCTTTTATTCTTCCCAGAAGTACTTTCCTTGAAAGTTGCAGCCCTTAATTCTTTCCCTATCTTTTTGACTGTTTGCATATATGTCTACTCCTTTAGCCCAATTGTTCTCCCTTCTTCAACTAACTGGGGTCTGTGCCAGATTGATATATCTGTTTTTGACCAAATAAAAGAAATCATTCTTTGCCTCATTTTTTTTCTCACCTGGCCTTCATCATTGATTGGGTGGCTGCCTCAGTCAAATTGATACATGCTAAAGACCTTAGCTTAAAAAGGCCAATGTCTCCCACTGCATTCAGACTCATCTCCAGTCATCCTGATCTATACCTGGCCACTGGACTCAGACGGTACTGGAGGAGAAAGTGAGGCAGGTGACCTCACACAGCCCTCCCTCACTTAAATCCAATTCATTTGCATCTTCTCCCTGATGTCTTGGTCCTCTTTGAGAATGAAGGATAAACAACAAAAACAGCTTTTCTCTGACTGACTGTGGTATATGCCATTTATTCTTAGAAATTGTTAAATCTAAGCTCCCAGCACAAACTAGTTATTGGATCAAGCTCATTCTCATTTGAGTGGACAATGATTTGTATAAATTTCCCCCAAAAAGATCAACATATATTTTAATTCTGGAGGCTTATTGCATTTAAACTACTCTTGAAGAGAGGTTAGTAGGAATTTGAATTGTTGATTAAAATCTACCAAGATGTGCAAAGATCATAGAGAAGGAATTCTAAATCCACAAGACTCTTGAAATAGATACCTAAGGGATCAGGAGGACCTGAGTTCAAAATCTAGCCTTAGACACTTAACACTTCCCTGGCTGAGTGACCCTGGGCAAGTCACTGAACCCCAATTGCCTCAGGGAAAAAAAAGAAAAGAAAAAAAATAGATACTTAAGGAGCAGCTAAATAGCACAGTTAATAGAGCACAGGGCCTGAAGTCAGGAAGACTCCCTCCTCTTGAATTCAAATCCAATCTCAGGCACTTACTAGCTATGGGATCCTGGATGAGTCACTTAACCCTGTTTGTCTCATCTGTAAAATGAACTGGAGAAGGAAATAGGAACACTTCAATATTTTTCCTAAGAAAACCCCAAGTGGGGTCATGAAGAGTCAGACAAAACTAAAAAATTATTCAAAAAGATGTTCATTAAAAAAATATCACAAACATAAGTTAAACAGGCTCATATAAAAAGTCAAGTGGGGTGGCATATGACTGGCTGTCATATGAATATCAGAATCAGAAAACTTTGAAGCTGATATAACCTTAGAGATCACCCAAGGCAAGCCTTTTGTATTCAACGGGGAGGAGACTAGTATGAAAGCTCCTTTAATTTAAAACAAGGGATCTAATTCCAAGCCCTACTAATTAATAGCTTTGAACAAATCACTTAACTTATCTGAACCTCAGTTTCCTCATTTGTAAAATGAGATTAATTTCACAGAATTTCAGATTTAGAAGGATTCTCAATGGCCATCTAACCTAAACTAAACTAGAAAAAGCACTATCTTTACAAGAACTTCAGAATGATCATTCAGATTTTGAAGACTTCCAAAGAGGAGAAAGCAATTGCCTTCAGAAGCAAGTCATTCAGGAGGGCTCTGGTAAATGTTTTATAACCAGCTCTCTGAAAATACAGACTAACAACAACATTAGCATTTGTCTAGCATCTACTATGCACTAGGCACTATCCTAAACATAACCCTAGGAGGTAAGTACGACTATTATACCCATTTTACAGTTGAGAAACTTGAGGTAAATAGAAGTTAAATGACATACCCAGGATCACCTAGCTAGCAATTGTCTGAGGTGGAATTTAAATTCAAGTCTTTTTGAGTGGATTACTCTATCTATTATACTAGGATACATTTTTAAATTTAATTTGCCTTTTCTCTCTTATTTTCTTAAGTCAAGACAATCAACAAAACCATAAAGCAAGCTTTTGATAATTTCCAAGTTGAAAATGCCCTCAATGAAAATCAATTTGCCTCTAGAATGTCCTTGAAACCATCCCATCATAGATAACTCTAATTGTTAGTTTTTAATTTCTGCAAAATATTGTCCCATTAAGATGCTGCCCTTTCATATGAAGTTTAATGCTGAAAAGAATAGACAAAATGCTTTTATTTTTTAAAAAATGCTTACTGGTAAAGCATGTAAGATATTGTCTCATGTATAGATGATTATTTAAATGACAGAAAGGAATAGGGAAAATTGCTTTAATAAAAAAAAAAGCTCAAATATGTATGAAGAAATATAGCTTCCAGATGAAATTTATGCAGTTTGATAGAAAAAATGATGTGTTGTAAATGTAAAAAAATACTTAAATTACTTTGTAAACAAGGTAGGTGATAATTTGAATATGAATAGTTTGAATCATCAACAGCATAGAAAGCATCTAACAGCAGAGAAAGAATTTATATTTATCAAAGACAGATAGGGGCAGCTAGGTGGCAGTGGATAGAGCACCAGCCCTGAAGTCAGGAGGGCCTGAGTTCAAATCTGATCTCAGACACTTAACACTTCCTAGCTGTGTGACCCTGGGCAAGTCACTTAACCCCAATTGCCTCAGCAAAGACAGATAACATGGAAGTATGAAGAAAAACAATTTCAAGGACATAGGCTATATTGAGGAATATTTTGAAAACTTACAGCTTCAGGGCATTATGATTCCTCAAATAATTTGCATATAACTGTTTTAAAATTAAGAAGGGGAGAAGGGCAGAGTCAAGCTAGTAAAGAAAATTCAGGGATTCACCTGAGCTCTCCTAAATTGCCATTCAAATAATTTTAAATAAGGTCGTCAAAACAAATTTTGTAGCAACAGAACCCACAAAATGACAGGGTGAAACAATTTTCTAAGAAAACTTAGAAAGTTGGCAGGAAAGTTTTATCACACCAGGGTAATAGTGAAACACAGGCTGTGCCAGCGCAGACAGTGCCATAACAAGGCAGGAGTAGACCCTAGGAGTGACTCAATCAGCAATGTCAGCAATATTGCTGCTTCCAGAATTCTCAATTTACAGATAGGGTAGAAACAATACTTGTAGTTGCTCATAGAACAGAGCACAGACAGGTAGAGTAGTAAATATATCTCTCCTTATATCATTGAAAAACTTGGAAAAACTAAAAGCTTATATAGTCCCCCTGAACTAACTCTGAAAATAGTTGCACAAAAAGCCTGAAGCTTGGAACAATATTCCCTTCACCTGGGAAACAGTCCAACTTTAATATAAAGTCAAAAGTCAAGAAATAGGTGAGAAAAATGAACAAATAGCAACAACAACAACAACAACAACAACAAAAGCCTGAGCAAAGAAAGTTACTATGATGGCAGGGAAGATCAAAATACAAATTCTGAAGACAGCAAAGTAAAAACTGCTACATCCAAAGCCTCAAAGAAAAATATGAATTTGTCTCAGGATGAAAGAACTCATAAAGGATTTTAAAAATAAAATTAGAGAGATAGAGGAAAAACTGAGAAAAGAAATGAAAGTAAAGATCATGAAAAAAGTTAACAGTTTGATAAAGAAGGAACAAAACAGTGAAGAAAATAAGAACTTAAAAAGAAGAATAGGCCAAATAATAAAGGGGACACAAAAAATTCACTAAAGAGAAGATTTTCTTAAAAGGCAGAACTGGCCAAATGGGAAAATTCACTGAAAAAAAGAATTCCTTAAAAAGTAGAATTAGCCAAATGGAAAAGGGAGTACAAAAATTCAATGAAAAAATAATTCCTTAAAAATTAGAATTGGACAAGTAAAAACTAATGACTCCATGAGACATTAAGAAGAAATAAAATAAAATCAAAAGAATGAAAAAATAGAAGAAAATGTGAAATATTTCATTGGAAAAACAACTGACTTCAAAAATAGATGCAGAAATGGTAATTTAAGAATTACTGGATTGGGGCAGCTAGGTGGTGCAGTGGATAGAGCACCAGCCCTGAAGTCAGGAGGACCAGAGTTCAAATCTGGTCTCAGACACAACATTCCCTAGCTATGTGACTCTGGGTAAGTCACTTAACCCTAATTGCCTCAGCAAAAAAGCAAAAAACAAACAAACAAACAAACAAACAAAAAAACCCAAGAATTACTGGATTACCTGAAAGTCATGATCAAAAAAAGAGCCTACACATTGTCTTTCAAGGAAAAAAAAAATGACAGCCTTTGGAAGAGATGTGGGAAAATTGAGACACTAATGGATTGTAGGTGTAATTGTGTACTGATTCAATCATTCTGGAGAGCAATTTGGAACTATGCCCAAAGGGCTATAAAAACCATGCATACCTTTCCACAATAATACCATTACAAGGTATTTATCTCAAAGAGATAAAAAAAACAAAAAGTAGAGGGACCTATATATACAACAATATTTATAATAGTTCTTTTCTGGTAGCAAAAAACTGGAAACTGAACAGATGCTCTTCAATTGAGGCATAAATGAATAATAATAATAATAAGTTATATTAGATATCATGAAAATATGAAATAAATATAAATGGATATATGAATAATATATAATGATTATTACATAATAATAAATGAAAAGTTGTGATACAGGATTGTGATGGAATAGTATTATGTTAGAAATGATGAGAAAATTGTTTTCAGAAAAACCTGGAAAGATTTACATGACCTGATGCAAAGCAAAGTGAGCAAAATGAAGCAATAGAAGCAAGACTGTATGATTATTAAATGTGAATGATTTAGCTATCCTCAGCAAAACAATGATCCAGTGATCCAAGATAATCCTGAAGGATTTATGTTAAAAAAAAAATGTTATCCATCTGCAGTGAAAATACTGATGGAGTCTGAATGCATATTGAAGATGCTTTTTTATGTTATTTTTCTTGGGGGTTTTTTGTGTTTTTTTCATATTATGAAAATATGTTTTATATAACTGCACATATATAATCTATATCAAATTGCTTGCCTTCTCAATGAGGGGGAAGGGGATGGAGAGCAATAGAAAATTTGTAGCTCAAAGCTTTAAAAAAAAAAGTGATGTTAAGATTGTTTATATGTAATTGGGGAAAAACAAAACACTAAATAAATATAGCAGAAAAAAGACTTAAGAAGATAAGGGGGTCTGTTTAACTTCTGATAGGGCACAAATTGTAAGAGGTTTCTTTTAAAGAGACAATATTAGAGTGTGCTTCTTCAAAAAAGCAAAACTATATAATAAAATCTGTTACTTTTAAAAAAGAGAGAAAAAAATCAGATAACTATATGGAGATTGAGGGGGTGCTTAAATAAAAGCATACAGTTACCAACTGTGAGAAATCCTGAGCAAATGAGTTTTTCTACTCATATGTTTCCCTGCCAGGTTTTCTGTAAATGATTCCCTCTCCCCAACAGATACTGAAGACATTGGTGGAAGAGTGTGACCTGGGTTTAAATATGAATTGTGATATATTTATTATTATTATTCCATTTGCTTTGATCCATGACAGCAGTCTGTGTCTTTAAAACTTCTACTCAAATTGGAAGTCTTTTATCGCACCCTTGCTCCTAGCATTATAGACGTTGACTCTCTGAATTCTTTTTAGAGATTTTGAGAAGACATTAAAGCACTATACAAATGCTAGTTATTACATCAAAGATCTGACACAATAAGATCAGAATCTTTATCTTACTTGTCTCTGCTACAAAAGACTTCTATTTGAATCAAGAGAATTATTATCTATGAAGTTATATATTGGGGAAACTGAGAAAGAACTTGGTAGATTAGGGATGTGAAGCAAAAATAGTTTAGAGAAGTAAATTTTATAGGGAAACAGAAAAATAAACAGTTATTATGAATTCAAGTATTCTAAAGGATTTCTTTTTATCCCTAAATTATTCCATCAGTAGCTTTATAACTTTCCCTAAACACACTTTCTAGTAAGTAATGTCAATTCATATTCAATGTATTTGCAGCTACAATTTTAATCTTGGGATTTGTGGTGCAAAAAGACAAACCTTTTCCCTCCAAGTGACTGGTTCTTGTGAAGTTTAAGCCATCCTCCCCAGTCCTACTGAAGACCTAATGAGCTGAGTCAGAAAGAATTGACTGCATTGAGGCAATAGGAGAAAGCAGAAACCAAAAGGAATGTTAAGCTGCAGCAGAGGAGGGAGAAATCCAGGAGGGAGGGCCATGCGCTCCTATAAGCATCTTAGAGCAGAAGACAGATGAAAATCTATAAGGACTGAGGGAAGTTCCAAGAAAAGGTATACCCTTTTTCTTTTATCAATTTGTCTTCTCCATCCAATAACAGAAACTGCAGCATACTCTTGTTTCTTTATTTTAATATTTCAGGCAATCTGAATGTTTGCTTTGGTCATGAAGAGGCCAAGAGTTCAATAGAAATAAACATAAACTTAAATTAGGGCAGAAAGACAAGCTTTTACTTAGATGTTGGGAATTTTCCTTTGAGTCATTGTAATTGTGGTAATTTTGTTTTTAATATTTTTATCTATAAACAATATTTTTAAATGTTTAATTTGAATATAAACTTAATATTTTCTTTTAATATAAACATTTACTATAAACATAATACATAAAACAAATATATTATATATTTATATTATATATGATTATATATCATCATATATATAATATAATCATAATATAAATTATATTATAGTATATAAATTATAAAT
This sequence comes from Myrmecobius fasciatus, assembly GCA_023553655.1. NCBI lineage: Eukaryota > Metazoa > Chordata > Mammalia > Dasyuromorphia > Myrmecobiidae > Myrmecobius > Myrmecobius fasciatus. The sequence continues at coordinate 120,778 of JAJPUD010000730.1, read as the reverse complement.
ATGTAGCATATGGCATAATTATGTATTATGATTATAGGAATTATAGAAGTATAATTGTAGAATTATACAATTTGAATAAATTACATAAATATAAATATCTTATGTGTTATAAATATACTTATATATTATAAATAATGTATAAGTATATAAATATAAACTTTTATTATAAACATAAAGCAGTTGAGGAGGACAGAGGCCTGAAGGGTCATTATATTATCCCTAGAATAGAAAATAAGCTAATAATTTTAACAGAAGGTGACTGATTAACACACTAAGAAGGAGAAAATAGTGACCAAGGTTTTCTAGTCAACTGCATCTCCTTCTCATAATTTACTCCTACACTCACAACCACTGGTTTTACATTCAGTTACCCATGAAATTCAATGAAGCATTTTCTCCTTTCCCACCAGCATTTCATGTGGAATCTAGTTAACTGAGGTTAGCAATTAGCAATTTCACAATAGCTTGATTATATGATCCTCCCAGATAATTTTCAACAATGAACAGCTACATTCATTTGTGATGTCCAAAATCAATTCCACAAGTATCATTGGACAATACATATATTCAAATTTGAAATCCATTAAGGGTGATTTTAGGCTGAAAATTATGTATACAAAGACAAACTGCCAGGCCTATTTTAAAGTTAATATAGAGAAGGAAAAAGGAATTAAGAGTTTCATTACATGTGAATTCTTTGGGAACTAATCAAATTAGCAGAAAGTAGGTTAGTTTTGTTGAGCAAATTAAATCATGAAACATTAAAAAAAAATGAAAGACACATAAGGAAATGTGCACCCACTGAAACCAAAATAGGTAAAATAACATTGTAAATTCAACGAGATATACTAATTTATATCAAAAGAAAGCAAAAAACAAAACAAAACAAAACAAAACAAAAAACAAATTTCTACTGGACTGATTGAAAATAAGTGTCTTGGAAGGTCAAATAGAGTTATAAGAAAAAGTAGGTCAATTCCAGGAATAAATCTATCAAGTGGCAGAAGTTCACTATTTCCATTGTTCCCCAAAAGGTACTTTCTAGTTTTCAGAGATAATTAATTTGAGGAGTAAGAGGAGAATCTCCAAAGTTCAAACCTACTAGTCAAAAGTAATCATTCAAAAAACAAACAAACAAAAAAAAAAAAACCAAAAAAAAACCAAACCCTGCAGCATCAGGAAGCAAGACACTGGGAAAGAATGTTGTAGCAGAAGGGATACAGATTTGGTTGAAAACTGGAACTTTTTCACATTCAAGCCCATGGCTAAGACTTTGGAGACTTTTCTTTGCCTCTACAGCTTTTGTCATGTAAAAGAAATATATTAACATCCTTAATGAAAACTGGTGGAGTTTCATTCGGAGCAGTTTGGTAACAGGAATAATTCTTCCACCAATTCTTTGGGAAATCAAAGTGTGTAAGGCAGGTCTGAAGTAGGACTTCCATGAATTCACATAAATGCTGCTCCAAGATGATTGGTTCCATTAGCAATGATGATACCTTACAAAGAACAGAGAATGGAATCATTTTGCCATTGGAAATAAGTGCTTCCAAGTATGTCTGAATTAAACTCCTTTCTCTCTTGATTATTGCCCCAAAGGCTGATTTTTCAATTTTCCAGCATTCTGAGGAACCCATTCTTAGATTGCCAAATAGCCTGACAAGACCCAGCTTTTATGGGCCAACCCATAAGTAGTCATGCTCAGAGAGGCGGATGATGTACTGCCTCTGAACCTGGCTGTAGCCCCAGATTCTTCTCCTCTTAATGGATTCAAAAAATCAGTTGGCTCACCAAAAGGTCTGAAGAATCTGTCTCCCAAGGTTATCAGAATGTAATTAGCATAACCCAAATTTCCTCCAGGGAAGTTAGTCTGCCAAAAGCCAAGGGGGTTGGGGATGGAATGTCTAGAGAGTGGGATCACTTAGGGAAAGATAACTCTCGCAATGTCAACCATGAAAACGATGGGAAAAGTATTCTGTATGAAAAAATCTTCCTTGCACCATCTTTTCTGTGAGGTGATTTCAGAATGAGAATTTTGAGCTTTCATGATTCAATCTAAGTCAACTAGCATTTATTAAATGTATACTACGTTTGTATACTACAAGAGTAGCTAGATGTCACAGTGGGTAGAGTGCTGGCCCCAGAGTCAGGAAAACTCATTTTTCTGAGTTCAAATCTGGCTCAGATACTAGCTGTGAGACCTTGGGTAAGTCATTCAACCTTATTAAGTTTCAGTTTTTCCATCTAAAAAATGAATTAGAGAAAGAAATGGCAAACCACTCTAGTATCCACTAAGAAAACCCCAAAATGGCATAATGAAAAATTAGACATGACTGAAAATGATTGAACAGCTGAAAGTTCTCTATATTAATCAATGGAAATATTGTATGTGAAGTGAGGGAAGGTGTAGTATAGTAATTTTTTTTTATGCTGAGGCAATTGGGATTACATGACTTGCCCAGGTTCACACAGCTAGGAAGCGTTAAGTGTCTGAGATCTGAACTCAGGTCCTTCTGACTTCAAGACTGGTGCTCTATCCACTACATCACCTAGTTGCCCTAGTATCTTAAGCCTAATTGAAGAAAAGAAGCACCTATTACGCATTTGCCAAACACTGAGTTCAACATTTTTTGACAAATTATTTAATTAAACCCTATGAATTACTATGTCCATTTCATAGTTGAAAAAACTGAGGTGGACAGGGGTTTAGTGATTTGGACAGAGTCACACAATTAGTTAAGTATCTGAGACTCAGGTCTTTATGATTTCAGGCTCATATGCTACCTCAAATGCTTCTAAGGTACTTTGTGTGAAGTAAAAGTATGCAGTAAAGTGAAAAAATGGCATTGAAAGCAGGACATGTTGTCTGTTAGCTAGCTGCCTAGGTAGATAAAGCGGAAAGTCTCACATCAACAAGACCACACTGAGTCTGAGTTTTTCCCCCCAAACAGCCTTCATAGAAATGACAAACAAACTTGTTTTTTTTTTTTTTAAGTTAGCTTCATTGTCCAAAACTACCAAAAACTTTGGACGATAGAAAAAGGACATCTAGTTCTGACTCTGTTTGATCCCCTTTCATTCTTGAGAAATGACAAGATGAATAACAGCTACACTGAAAAAGAGACGTTACCAAGAGGTAGCTTTTTTTTTTTTAAATCATAGCTTGAAATCCTAGAGACATCAGTGAACTGAAGATGATTCTACTTTGTTTAAATCAAGAGCACTGCATCTACTCAGGGCTTTCAGTTCCCCAAAGGATTGTTTCTCCTCACAGTGATGATATTTGTCTGGCAGTCAAAATGCAGTGGTCATTCTTGTACATACACACACACACAAAAGTAATTAGATATAAAAGATAAAATGCCTTTGCCAAGCTATTTGGGGAAGAGTTATGAGCCAAAATTCCCTCAGGAGCAGCTCTGGCTTCTAAGATCCCAAATAGTTCGGTTTTCAGAGCCATCTTCAGTTGTTCTGATCTGTATCTGGTTACTGAATCCAATGGCTCTGAAGGAGAAAGTAAGGCAGTCCTTTCTCACTTAAATGTCATGGCAACAGCTCCCTTATGTCATGGTCCTCTTGAACCTTGGAGAATGAAAGACTATTACAGACTGGGAGACAGTTTGTAAAAAAAAGAACAAAAAACAAAAAACTGAAAACATGGAAGTGGTAGATGGAACATCTTGAATAAAGGAAAGCAAGTTACAGATTGCCTAGAAAAAATTAGCAAAATTATAGTAATCTGAAATTTATATTGAAAGCTAAGGAAGGATGAAAATTTGGAAAAAGCTTTAAAAGTCATCCCTTAATGAAATAAAGGGATATTGTAGAATGCATGAGCATAGCATCCCTTCTCACCTTGCCTCACCATTTTTCATCCACAGTTTACATCTTCAGAGCAATTTAACAGCATTTATTTAGTGGTTAGTAGGTGCTAAGCATTGATCTACTATGCTATGTTCTAGGAATACAAAGACAAGAACCCTCAGGAATTGTGATTCAGAGCTCAGGGAACTGGGGACAATAAGTACACAAAGAAGCTGATAGAAACATAATTTCCAGGAGATCGAAAGTACTAAAAACTAGGGGAAAAGGAAAGGTTCATTGTAGAATGAGACACCTAAAATGAGCCTTGAAAAGGAACTTTAGGTAGAGGTGAGAAAAGAAAATATTCTTGGCATGGGAGACAGTCTGTTAAAAAAAAAACTGAAAATATGGAGGTGGTAAATGGAACATTGTGAATAAAGGAAAGCAAGTTACAGATTGTCTGGAAAAAAATTAACAAAATTATGGTAATCTGAAAGTTATATTGAAAGCTAAAGAAGGATGAAAATTTGGAAAAAGCTTTAAAAGTGAAACAATTTATATTTTATCCTAGAGACAATAGAGACCACAGAAGCTTCTCAAACACAGAAATGGTCTGGTCAGACCCACTCTTTAGCTAGGTACAGGCATAAGGGAGAGAGCAGAGGAAGAGAAATAAATCATTGTTGAAGACCTGAACTAGGATGGAAGCCATGTGTGTGGAGAGAATGGAACAGATGCCAAATATGTTGTGGAGATAGATTTAGGAACACTTGGCAACTGAATGGATATGCTAGGGTGAGAGAGAAGGAAGAGACACACAAGCACAATGAATCAATTGAAGAAGCCCAAGTCCACACAAATGAAATACTTGTTTAAAACAATAAATTAAAATTATTTCTGAGACAGGGTATTAGCTAGCATTCTAAGAATGAATAGGAAAGGATGATCAACATAATTGTGTTGATGGCCACATTTGCTTTTTGCTCTCAGAAAATACGTTATTTGGATAAGAATTATACAAATAGATGCCCAAAACAGCTAACTTACTCCTTCTCGGAGATTGGATTCTTGGAGATCTACATGTTACTGAAAGGGTTAGTGTGAGAAAACCCAATGCTAAATTCTGCAAGAGAATCAATCAATCATACAACCTAAGTATTTAATGGGCATTTCTATAACACTCCTGGCACGGTCCTCCTGGTCAATGAGGAAAACAAAAAGAAAACATAAATTATGGTCAAATGATATACTCCAAGAGGTAAAGAGATGTCTTCTTAGGGTAGTGTAGGGGTTTGGGGGGAGGTAGCCAATCTCTTAGAAAAATTCCAACTCAGAAATGACAAATCTGAAAATCATTTGTTTTTAAACAGCAGCCAAGTTTGATGATTTTATTCAGGATCTAGGAGGGGAATCTTACTAGGACACATGAGGGAGAGGAGAAAAGCAAGAGATATCAAAGGTCAAATGAGTCTCTTCCAGAGTAAAGGAGAAAGGACAAATTTCCAGCTAAGAGGAGATGACTTGGCAAAAGGAAATGCACTGGCAAAAGAAGCAGCAGAGACAGGGATCCTCCTCAATATTCTTATGACAGAAAGCAATCAGCACTTTGGGGGTTTTGGAGGGGTATCCTTCTCTTTAGAAAAGAGTGTCCATTGAGTGGATCAAACTCTGCATTTGAGTAGCAAGGATGGTGTAGTACTGGGGGAAGCAATAAGTTGGCACTTTTGCTCTAGAGAGATGTAAGTGCCTGTGGTACCAGCTGGTATTGTTAGCAACTTGAGGCATTAATGTAATACAGTGATGCCCTCTGAAAATAGAGCTGATAAAGAATTAACGTGTTCAAAAATAAATTTAATCATCTTCTGACTTTTTTGCATCTCCTTTCTGCACAGTATGTTTTCTCTAAGCTAGAAGAAAAGAATAAAGGATTTAAGACAAACAGATATAAGCACATTAGATACATATATGTACATATATATCCATATATATACACATATACATACACAGGTATACAAATATGTACATATATATATATGTTATACATAATATACTAAATATATAATTGGAAACATTAGAAAGGATTGATGATTCTTCCTAACTTCAGGTAATAAGTGCCTGGAGGATTCTTTAATACTTGAACAGATCCATCATTTGTATGATTGGTTAGTTTCTCCATTAATGTAGATTTGAACTCTCTATATAACAGGTAGCCTTCATGAGTTTCTGTAGACAAAATAATTCATTGCCTGATGGTCAACTTTTTGGTAATAAGTCCTTCTAGATTTCACTAGATTGGTTTTCTAAAACAGGTTTTTTTAAACTGGTATCCATGAACTTTTTTTTTAAATCTTAACTTTTTAACATAATTAGTTTCCTTTGTAATCCTATGTATTTTATTTTGTGCATTTTCTGAAAAGGCTTCACCAGACTGCCAAAGAGATCTGTGACACACACAAAAAATTAAGAACCCACAACCTCAAAAAAGATAACAGAATGGCCAGATGCAAAGCCTTTTTTGGGGGAAGCTAGAGGATTCAGTGGATCTGGAATCAGGTAGACCAGAGTTAAAATGCCAACTCAAATACTTACTAGCTGTGTGACCATGGGTAAGTCACTTCATCTTGGTCTGCCTCAGTTTCCTCAACCGCAAAATGGATATAATAAAAGCACCTATTTCCCAGGACTGTGGTAAGGATCCAGGGAGATAATAATTATAAACCAATTTAGCATAGCATAGGCTTTAGTAAGTGCCATAGGAAATGTTACTTATTATTGTTATAATAAAATTATCAATTTTATTATTCTTACTGGAGAAAGTCTAGTAGCATTATAATGGGCTGAAGTAGCCTTTAAGAACCCAAGGGTCATTGCCATGTCAACAACCAGGACTTGAATGGAGGGATTAGAACATACCACAAATGAACCTCAGAGATAAAAGAGATTTTACTCTGATAAGAAACCTGATTCATTTTTTCCTGTTTTTTCAACCAACCCTGTGGTTCCCTAAGATTCTTTCCCAACCAATACAGGCTTCATTTTACAATGAATGAGACCATACAAAGCAGGACATGAGGAAGACCCTGTTGCATTTTAAAAATTCTATCTTAAACCCTTGGCAATCCCATTGTTGTCACAAGTAGGCAGGCTGAGCAGATCAGCTTCGAGGCAGGAAGGTAGCAGCTGCTGCCAACATGTCTGACAAAAGGCAGTAGTCTTTCTCCCACTCAGAGGCTGCTGGGAGGCAGCTCAAAGAACAGAGATTCTTAACCCGAAGTCTGTGCACTTAAAAATATTTTTTTCAATAACTGTATTTCCATAGGACTAGTTTCTCTTGCAATCTTGTATATTTTATTTCATGCATTTAAAAATATAACTCTAAGCAAGGGTCTATAGGTTTCATCAGAATGCCAAATTAGTCCCTGACACAAGTAAAGTTATGAGCCAAGAAAGTCCCCAGCCTACAAAGCCCCTCTCCCCATCTCGACTTTTCTGCTTTCCCTTAACTCGCAACTAAAACCCCATATTCTACAGGAAGAATTTGATCCTTTTCCATTCTAGTGGTTCCCTCTCTTATTTCCTTTTTATCCTGTATATAACTTATTTATATATGGTAGCTTGTTTAATGTCTGCTCCTTTTGATTGTGAGCTCCTTAAGGACAGGGACTGTCTTTTGTCTGTCTAGCATTTAGCACAGTGCCAGCACATAATAAACTTTATAAATGTTTATTGATTTACTTTAGTCCTATCTGCAGTGACATTTTCTTTTTATTTCTTTTTTTATTAAAGCTTTTTATTTACAAAACATATGCATGGGTAATTTTTCAACATTGACCCTTGCAAAGCTTTCTGTTACAAATTAGCTACTCCTCCCCCCGACCCCCTCCCCTAGATGGCAGGGAGTCCAATACATGTTAAATATGTTAAAATATATGTTAAATCCAATATCTGTGTACATATCTATACAGTTATCTTGCTGCAGAAGAAAAATCGGATCAAGAAGGAAAAAAAAAACAGAAAGAAAACATAATGCAAGCAAACATGAACAGAAAGTGTAAAAATGCTATGTTGTGGTCCACAGTCAGTTCCCATAGGCCTCTCCCTAGGTATATATGGCTTTCTTCATCACTGAACAATTGGAACTGGTTTGAAATATCTCATTGTTGAAGAAAGCCATGTCCATTAGAATTGATCATCATGTAATATTATTGTTTCCGTGAATAATGATCTCTTGGTTCTGCTCACTTCACTGAGCATTAGTTCATGCAAGTCTCTCCAGACCTCTCTGAAATCATCCTGTCGGTCGTTTCTTACAGAACAATAATATTCCATAACATTCATATACCATAATTTATTCAGCCACTCTCCAATTGATGGGCATCCCTTCAGTTTCCAGTTTCTAGCTACTACAAAAAGGGCTGCCACAAATACTCTCGCACATGTGAGTCCTTTCCCCTCCTTTAAGATCTCTTTCAGATATAGGCCCAGTAGAAACACCTGCAGTGACATTTTCCAAAGTGAATGAAATGTATAATTATTATTGATTTCATAATAAATTAATTAACCAATTCTATTTACTTGTTTGTTTCATTATAAATTTTGGTATGTAAATGTTTAGAATAGTGAGTGAATACATATATTCATATTTTTTGGTATGTATGTTCCTTGTAACATATATTCTGTGCAGTTATTTTGAATTTATTACAATTTGATTGAAACATCTAGAGCCCATAATTTTCCTATCTGTTGGAACACAAAAGAATTAAAAGACCTAAGGAATTCTCTAAGAAGTAAAATTAAATACATGAAACAATTGTTTATAATAAAGGATTTATTGATATGAAAATTTCCTCTACCAATTCAAGTCATAATCCATCCATGTGTGGCCTCTTCTATGGGATTTGTATCCATGTCTCCACAAGTCACAAAGGATTCTCATGCAACATGCTGGGTAATTTCTTTAAATACTCCATGGCTTTGACTGCAACACTCAAAACTATCCATCTGTTCTTATGCCTCATTCTCCCTGCATGAGCTCTCACCTCCTTTTCTGGTCTTGTACATCCTAGATGATGTTTTTATGACTTTTTTCCCTCACAAATCATCACTGTTAATATGCTACAACCTACTAACATTGATCATAAGTCTCTCTATTGTCCTTAGCTTATCTGCAATTCCTAATCATTTGGGTTCATGAATTTTTTTAACTTGTCACCAAAATTCACCACTTAAAAGAATAATAGTAGCAAAAAGGAAGGTTTTTGTGGCTGAAGATCACCGACAAGTATAATTTACCAAATCCAATCCTGCCTTATTTCTTCTCCTTTGCAATTCTAGTCCTTTTGCTCATTTAGAGTACCCGTCTAAGATTTGTGTGTTGATGGACCAAGACAACAACTTACCTAATACTACTGCATGGAATAATCTGAGGGATATTCATTCTTCATTCACTTGCTATTTCCTGCATGGATAAATAAATCATTCAATTTGGAATGATAGTGAACCTCCCTGAGAAGGTTCTAGTAGTGTTCTGGGAAACAATGCAATCACCAAAATATAATGTAGGAATATCAGTATCTAGTGATAGAGAATCCCATAGAATTCTTATGTATATTTTCTGTAGCAATTCCTCTATGACATTGGGCTGATATCTCTTTGACATTTCACTTGAAGATTATCAGAGGAGCATTGGACAAATTATCTCTGTGACTATGTGATCATAACATGAATGGGAAACTCCTTTAGAAATGTAGTTTGCTCTGTCAAATCAAATGTTTTGGAAGCTTCAACAAAAATTAGACCCAGTGGGATCATATATTCTCTATACCTCTCCAACAATTAAATGATCATGAAGATGTCGGATGCTGTAGGGCATCATCCACAAAAGGCCTGCTTGTCTTTTCTAATGTTTTCAATAAAGGTTCCTAAATTTATAAAGATGATGAGAGAGGAGACAGAAATGAAAAAGTGGGTAGGCAGGTTAATACCTGTTACATCTTCTGGTTGCCTTTTTTTTTTCAGTTGAGGCAAAGGAGGGGATGGGAAAACATTTATATGGTGCCTACAAGATGCTATACATGGTGCTAAATACTTTACAAATATTATTTCATTTTGAAGGAAAAAAACAAACATTCATATAGTACTTAACTATGTGCTGGGAACTGTACCAAACACTTTACAAATATAATCTCCTTTGATCCTCACAACAAGGGAAGGGAGGTAGGTGCTACTCTTATCCCCTTTTTCAGTTGAGGTTACTAAGGCAAAAAGATTAAGTGAACTGCCCAGATTAGTACTGGTTTGCTCATATAGCTAGTAAGTGTTAGAGGGCACATCTGAATTAAAGTCTTCCTGACTCCAAGTCTGGAAGGACCTCCAGGTTCTCTATAGTTCCCACCTGCCTCACAATTAGTAGTAAGTACACTCAGGCTCAATTGTAAATATTATCAGGAAGATAAAAAATTATCTTCATTGCTTCATTAAAAATGTAAAATTAAATCAAAGAGAAAATGAACCTGAAGCTACTGATACAGAATGTTATATGTGGGATCATATTCAGTTATTAAGTCAGTTTGTTTTGCTTAAATGCTCTTTTGATAAGGGAAAATTCTACTGAAAGGACTGGCTATTGGAAGCAGCAGTGCTGTTTTGGGGTTTTTTAAGGATCAATAAAATATTTTAAAAGAAAATAAAATGAATCTCAGCATGTAAACCAAGTTAGTCAAATTAACCCATGAATGATTATAGGTGGATATAAGAAAATAACAAATAAACATGAAATTGAACAGATCTGTTGAGAGAGGAAAAAAAGGGAGAAAAACACACACACATATAGAGACAGAGACAGAGAGAGAAAGGGAGAGAGAGAGAGAAGGGAGAGGGAGGAGAAAGGAAGGGAGAGGGAAGGAGAGAGGGAGATAGGGAGAGGGAGAGAAAGACAAACAGACAGACAGAAAAGAAGGAGGAGGAGGAGGAGGAAGAGGAGAAAGAGGAGAAGGAAGAGGAGGAGGAAGAGGAGGAAGAAGGAGAGGAAGAAGAAGAGGAAGAGGGAGAAGAAGAGGGAGAGGAAGAGAGAGAGGAAGAGAGAGAAAAAGAGGGAAAGGAAGATGGACAAGGAGAGGGAGAAGAAGAAAAGGGAGAGAGAGGAAAAGGGGGAGAGACAGAGAGAGAGAGAGAGAGAAAGAGAGAGAGAGACCTAATACAATAGTTTAAAAAGAGGAGAGGCCTAGATGGACCAGACAAGTAAGAAAAAGTCATAAAGAAAATAAAACTCTAGTGGAATTTGAATTTAAAAAATAGGATTTGCCCAGTTATAGAGAAGGGAAAAAAGCATTCTAGTCATAAAGCAGAGCATGAATCATGGAATTTTAGAATTATATTTAAAGTTATATATAAAGCTATAAAATATAAAGTTATATATATATAATTATAAAATTATAAAAAACTTTAGTTATAAAGTCTATAAATATAGAATTTTAAAGTTATATAAAATACAAAGTTTAAAGTTAAAATGTCTAACAATAATAAATTAAAAACTTAATAATAATAAAGAATACATAAAGAATATACAAAGTTATACTATATATAAAGGAATATACATATATATGTACATATATATGTATATTCCTAAGAAAGAAATCTGACCAACAGCCACATTGAGTGACTTTAAAGATACTTTATAGATCATTTTGTATAGCCCCTATCTTTTACAAATGAAGGAAATGAAGATACAAGGTGTTTCTTTCTTTCTTTCTTTTTTTTTTTAAGGTCCCAAGATTGGAATGAGTATTGTTCTCCTTGCTAATGAGAACAGGTCATCATAGAAATGATAAAAGATCTGTTCAACTTCACACAAATTTGTTTTACTCCTGTTTTCATAACCATTAACTACTCATGAGATTACATGCATGATTTGGTATTTATTGAAACTCTCCATTAAAACCTTACTTCAGGTGATATTTAATTTTTAAGATCTTGCCAGAGAAGTGCAATATCTGGGAGGACTTATCAAGCTAGAAGGGCTTATGGCTTATATTTGGCATTTTTTGTTGATGGTCCTTTGTTTCTGAAGAGTCTTTGAGTTGCAAATGAATTGGACTTAAAAAAAAAAGAGGAGCTGCACAAAGTTGTCAGCCTCAATCTCTGCCATCAGAATCCAGTGGTAAGAAAAATCAGGATGTTTTGGCAATAGGCTACATTGGTCATCCAAGAGTCAGCTAAGCAAAACTCAGGATCTCATAGTCGAGAGCTTGTCCCAGTAAGGAAGCTTTTTTTGTTGTTGTTTTTAATTTATTTTGTTCATCTCCTGACACATCTCCTGAAAATATTATAAATAGGTTGCTGTCTGCATTGGCAGAGGAAATGCCCATCAATAAAATCACAGGTTTTTTGAGGTATTTTGAAAGTATTTTTTGGTATTTTTATTATGAAGGTATTTTTAACTTTCGAGGTATTAATGAAGTTAGGGCAGTGAGAGGGAAGTCTCATTACAGTAAAAGACTATTTGATTCGAAAGATGGAATGGAGGAAGATCAAGGCTAGTTTTGAGAGCTTGACAGAGTGGTTTCTGATTGGCATTAAGGAGCTATGTCAGATTTTTGAGTAAGATAAGGAAATGATGAAAGGAATATTTTAAAAAGCCCAATTTGGCAAGAATACACAGAAGCAACTGAATGGAAGAGAGCCTAAAACCAGGAAGAACAGGTAGAAGACTTGAAATAACCAAGGATAAAAAAATAAGTACCTAAACCAAAGTATTGATAGGTAGAACAGAAAGCAAATGATGAATCTGATAATATTCAAGGGGAAGAAACAAGAATTGGTGACAGTTTAAATTAAAAGGGAGAAAGGAGAAGAGTCAAAAATGAGTCAATTTTGAGCCTGACAGGCTAGAATAATAGAAACACAGAAATGGACCTATGCAAAATTGTGAAATAGAAATTTGTCTTCAATATCTACCAATTTTTCCTCCCTTTCTCTTTCCCTTCTCCCTTTCTTTTCCCATTTCCTAACTCATCCACTTCGTTCCCTCCCAGGTAGCTACATAGTGTCTTCCCTCTTTCCTAAAACAAACAAATAATCTGCTCTAAGAAAGGAATCTGACAGTCATATTAAGATGGAAATTACTTTAAAAAATAAAATTTTTTTCTTCCTATGTTATTTACTTGTTAACATGGGGCAATAATAATAATAACAGAAACAAATTGTTGTAATACTTCATCCTCGGTATAATCTTATGAAGTAAATACAATATTATTAACTCTGTTTCACAGATGGAGACACTAAACAAAGTTGAAGAAAATCATGAAACTATGTTGTCTGGGCCAATCATAAGTGTATATTACACCTGAATTGGATCTCACTGAAATAAGGCAATTTTTCTAGACCTCCCTAATGGATAATATAATAATATCAATATTTTTAGAATAATAACAAATATTTTCATTTCTTCTCAAGCCTTCCATGCCATATCTAACATTGCCTCCCACCCTTTTTTCTGAGAAATTTAAGCCATTCAGCTCTTCTTTCCTCATCTCATAGTACTCAGATGCCATTTATCACTATGTCCATCCCTCCCGTTACTTATGAAAAACTACCAATTTCTTGTCAAAGTAACCCCCTCAGAAAGTATCCACAATCCCATTCCCTCATCTTCACCAGCAGATTGTCCCTCCTCCATCATCATTCTTTCTCTTATCTTCAATTTCTCCCTATGTACTGGTTCCTTCCCTGCTCCCTACAAAACACTAATATTTTCCCCATCTTAATAAAATATAAATTGATCCTACCATCCTTTTTATCATTCCATATCCCTTTCAGCTCTTTTCTGCTTAATTCTTTGAGAATGTATGTTGCTTCTGCCTTCTCTCCTCTCAGTTTTAAATTCTCTGCAGTCTGGCTTCCAACTTCAGTATTCAACTGGAACTGATGTCTACAAAATGGCCAATGATCTCTAAATTACAAAATAAAATAGCCATTTCTCACTCCTCATCCCTTTGTACTTCTCTATAACTTTTGAAATTGTTGATCAATCTTTCCTCTGAGACAATTTCTCCTCACTAGGTTTTTATTGATATTACTCTATCCTGGTTCTCCTATTTTCTGACTGCTTCTTCTCAGTCTCCCTTGCTGGATCTTCATTCAGACCATCATATTAACCTGGACCTTCTTCTCTTCTCCCTCTATATTATCTACGTGGTGATCTCATCAGCTCTCCTGGGTTAATATCAACTGGGAGCAGATAATCCTTAGATCAATATATCCAATTTTTGTTTATGAGGAAATTTTATCCCAGAAAAAACAATTACACAGGCAAGTGCATACTTCTGTTACTTATGATACTAGATAATCCTATTGGTAGAAATAGTCTGTTTCAGAAGGGAAGCCATGAGGAGAGGGAAGGAAGGAAGAAAGGAGGAGAAAGTAAGGAAATTGCATAATTTTATTTAAAAATAGTTTTGTTGTATTTAAATGTATTTTTAAATGTTTGGGGAAATGGGAAAGTCTTTTAAAGAAACAAATCTGTCAGATTCAGGTTATAAAATATAGAACTCTAAATAATAGATTTTTAAAATAAATGTTTATTGATATTTCCGGTTTTTTTTTAAACACCAGAATTTCCTTCTATTCCTTTCCCTTCCCCCTCTCAGAGAGCTATCCCACACAACAGATTAAGATTTCTAAAGAGAGAAAAAAGGAAAAAATCAGCAAAACTGATTAATACTGAAAAAAATTCTGAAAATATGTGCAGTGTACCATACTCATGGATATCCCTCCTCTGCAAAAGAGTGGGGTGAGGATGTTTTTTCATATAGAGATTAGCTTTTCTATAACTCTTTCCAAGATTAGACAGACATTGGTAAAGTAGAAAGGGTAGATAAGGGAGGCCATATCTTGGTTACTAAGGGAACTGACTTCAAATTAGAAAAAGTGTCATGGTATTTTTCTGTCTGTCTGTCTGTCTGTCTGTCTCTCTCTGCCTCTCATTTTCTCTTATTTTATTTTTCTTTTCCTCCAGTCCTTCCCCTTCTTTCTCTCTCTCCTCCCTTTTGTCCTTATCCTCTCTGTTTTTCCTTCTCTCTCTCCTTCTCTTCTTCCCCTTCCAACTCTCTTTCTTCCTCTCCCTATAACTTTCCCATCCCTTTCTCTCTCTTCCTTTCTCTCTTTTGTCAGGAAGGGAAGAGCAAGCCAAATTGTAAAGCTGAGGAAGCAGCATGCAGCAGAAGGGAGTAGATTAACAAGATGCAGGCACAGATACAGTCTCAGCTAGAGTAATCAGAAAAAAGCCAGAATTAAAGGCTTGTGGGGTCTGAAATGTGGCAAAAAGTCAAGCCAGCAAGCTTGCACACTGCTACTCAAAAGCCCCAAAGCAGAACTGCTAAAAACAGGTGTAATCAGAAAGTTTCTGATCCCAGGAAGGGAGTCAGCATGATTTCTACTTCAGGACTGAGTTATCAACATAAAATTACATTATTCAGTGGTTTATCTAATTAAATTTAATTCCAAATGTATTAAGAACCTATTGTGTTCAGAACTGTGCTCAAGCACTGGGAGAAAATACAAAATTTAGCTGCCTTCAAGGACCTTACTGCGGGGCAGGGGAATAATGCAAAAATGCATATGTCTATAATATTCACACAATCAGTATGTTAGAGAGCCTAAACAAAGTTCCAAGTGAAATGGGGAGGGAAGGGATTCATTACTGACTAAAGGGAGCAGTGACAGCTTCCTGGACCAGATGTACTAAATTGGGTCTTAAAGATGGTTAGAAATTCAATAGGCAAAAAAGAAGAGGGAGCTCATTCTAGACCCAAGCAACAGCATGAGCAAAAGCATATGTAAGTGAGCATCCAGGAACTAAAGGGTAACCTAGTTTGGTGGAATAGAGAATGCTTGGAAGAAAAAAAAATAAGAGACACAGCTCAAAAAGTAGATGGTGTGAAACAAAAATTGTAGAAGTCTTGAATACCAAGCAACAGAATGAATTTTATTCAGTAAGTTACAGGGGCCAATGAATATTTTTAAGCAGAAAGATAACCATATTCTAATCTAACTTATATCACTGTCTAATATTGAAGACTTATCCAGCACTAATCAGGAATAGCTGTTCCACATAGAAACTATCAATGCCTTGTACCTGTGTTAAATTTGGATTAGGTTATGTAGGAAAAGTCAATGATTATGTTCTGTTGTCATTAGTAGTACTGGGTCATGGAGTCCCTGAGCAGTCTATGTTATGGGAATTTGGATATTAGTCTCTCAGAATGGTTCACCTCATCTCAGAGGAGACTGAGGTTTTCACCTTTGTGGGAAGTAGGATGAAGACTATGACTAGTTATTCATTTCTTCACTCTCCAATATCAAAGAAGAGTATTGAGCTATCTATCCATCCATCTATCTGTCTATCCATCCGTCTATCCATCTATCCATCCATCCATCTATCTATCTACCTATCTATTTCTGTTTACATCTATCACACCTCAGATATTTGAGGACTAGGGGCATGTTGCTCTTTGGGGGGTTCAACATTAAAAACTACTTTTCCTTGTTGCTTCAAAGAGAAGGGAGCAATTAGTTTATTCTTTGCTAGCTTAATTCCCTCCCATCAGTGCATTATTACATAAAAGACGATCATGGGTAACAAGAAAATATATTAATCAAAACAAAGAGTAAAATAGTTATTGGGAGAAGCATATAGGTTAGCAGTATGTGTGAATGAAATTGCCATGAGAAAAGAGTACACACACAGAAAAGAAGGGCCATCTACAGATATCTTTTTTTTTTCTTTTTGCTGAGGCAATTGAGGTTAAGTGACTTGCCCAGGGTCACACAGCTAGGGAATGTTAAGTGTCTGAGACCAGATTTGAACTCAGGTCCTCCTGACTTCAGGGCTGGTGCTCTATTCACTGTGCCACCTAGCTGCCCCCATCTACAGATATCTTATGAACACTTATATTAAGGGGTTAGGAAGAGTTTGAAAAATTAATGAAGGAGACAGAGAAGGAAAGGTTAAATAACTAGGATAACCAGGAATGTATGTTGTCTTTGAAGCCAATAGAGAAAATAATAATCAGTAGAAGAGGGTGGTCCACAGTGTATAAAACTTCAGACAAGGAGAACTGGGATGGAAAAAAGGACATTGGATTGGGTGATTAGACTTCATTCATCAGCTTTAAGAAAATAGTTTCTGTAGAGTGATAGGGGCAAAAGCTAGATTCCAAGAGTTTGAGAAGAGGGGCTGTGAGGAAGGAAAGATGTCAGGTATAGGCATTGTTTAAAAATTTATTATTTTTTCTCAATTATATGTAAAAACAATTTTTAACATTCTTTTTTTAAAATTTGAGTTCCAGATTCCTTCTTCCTGTCCTTTTTCTCCCTCTTGCCTCCTGCTTGAGAAAGCAAGCAATTTGATATAGATTATATGTATTCAGTCATGCAAAACATATTTCCATATTATAGGCCCCCTTTTGTTAAGACTAAAGCAATAAAGGGGAGGGAATGGGAAACGTATAGAGAAGCACAGTCAAGAGAATAATGTCTATGATTAAGGAAACCTGAAAATATTTGTAGGCAGATAGGAAGGAAGCAGGAGAGAAGGAGAAATTGAAGATGCATAAGAGAAGAGATCTAACTTTTAAAGCAAGATCTTGGAGGTGGTGAGAGAGAATTGGATCAAGGGTATAATAAAAGAGGTCAACATTCATTAAATAAGACAAGGTAAAGGGACATTTTTTAAAAAAAATTTAAAATTATGAAAACAGAAGCTACCAATAAAACTTTTTTACACAAAATTTTAAAAAAGATTAATCAGGAGTAAGAATTCCTTTTCATCTCTCACCAGAAGTAAAAAAGAGAAAGTGAGCCATTGAGTCATAGGATTGCAGATTTAGAGTCCATTGAATTTAATCCATCATCTTATAGATGAGGAAAATTAAACCCAAAAGGTTAAGTAGTTTGCTGTGAGTTACATAGCTATCCAATACCTGGGGCAGCATTCAAACTCAGGTCCTCTTGACTCTAAGTCATCTAGATTCCTAGGTAACAAATAATAATGAGAATGATTTTTGATAATTCTGAAATTTTGATGAATAACATCACTCTTCTGACATGAAAGTAGGCACCTTGGAATGTTTAGAAGTACCACCAGTTGTCCTGATCATTGTCTGCACCTTGGATTATGATGACTCTGGAAGAGAGAAGCTGATGATTTTATGCATCTCTGTCTCACTTAAATCCTAATCACAAGCAAGTCATCTTTTTAATAAATGAAGGATGAATAACAACAATCTTCTCAGTGGAGTAGGAGACTTGTGATCTGCATTGTGTGGCAAATAGGATCATAAATATCCAGTGGAAGAAGTTACTCAGGATACACATAAGCATTTGCATGTATAATTTTATTCCATATTATATTACTTTCTAGTACTTATTGAATTCACTATTTGTGAAATAATCAACTTAATTTATAATTTTAATGAGTAGCTATGTTAATATCTAAAAGTGAATATACAACTGCTTTGCAAATTCTTGTTTTTATTCCATTTATCCATGCTAGGGGTAAGTCTTGCACATCTCTTATCAGGTATCACATCTAAGTGACAGTAAGTACAAAGTAAGCATTGTAGCTAAGAAAGATTAACCAGATTCTTGAAGAGGGTAGCTAGGTAGTGCAGTCGATGGAGCACCAGCCCTGAAGTCAGGAGGACCTGAGTTCAAATTTGACTTCAGACACTTAACACTTCCTAGCTGTGTGACCCTGAGCAAGTCACTTGACCCCAATTGTCTCAGGAAAAAAAATGGGAATAGAGAACATTAGGGTTCATCTTCAGAAGATGATATTAAGAAAAAAAAGCTTCTCTTATTCCAAAGAGTAACATTAAATGTAAAGTTATTGTCCAAAAAAAGATTTCATAGAACTCAAAAAAAGTAAGTGCAAAGTAAGCATTGTACCTAAGAGTTACAAAGATAATATATATCTTGTATATTTAAGATGATTTACTTAATGATGAACCTCACAGAAGGGAAGATGATAAGTTTCAGTTTGGGATATATGATTTTTAACAAGGAACATATACTACCATTCTAATTGTGAGAAATGTTTCTAATAGATCAAATAGTAATTGATCCAAATATTTGGATCACTATGAACTAGAGGAACTACATAGATGAATTAATAAAATGTAAACTTCTTGAGGGCAGGAATACTTTAATTTGTTTTGGTATTCCTTGTATAGAAACTTGAACATAGTGGGTACATATTCCTGTTATCCCTTTTATATTACAGGGATTAGGGGAATGGGGGTGAAGGACACAGAATACCTACAGTCTAGAAAATTCATGTAAAAATTTTTGGCCCTCCCTTCTTATCAGGAAATAAGTATTATGGTATTAAAAGATAAAATATATTGATATTATATAACATTATACATTATTTTATGCATTTCTAAGTTTCTATTTTTTTGTTGTCTGCTGCCCTTTAGCATGTTGTCTGTGACTTCTACAAAACTCCCCCCAAAATTCCCATTTAATTTCTTATGCCAATCCATGATAAATCAAAACTATGATGGAGAAAGCCTCAATGTGAAAGGGATAACTGTACATGTTTGTTGAATGGAATAGCCATCTCCAAATCAGTTTTTTTCTCATGCATTTATCTATTAAGGAGAATTTAAAAGCAATCCTACCTGAAAATGGCAATTCCTTGAGGTTTCTTCTAGCTTATATTCTAAATTTGTAGATCAATAATGAATACTTTGAATTTTGAAAATATTCATATAAAAAGAGGTTCTTAATCTATTGTTTGTGAACTTAAAAAAGATTTTGGTAACTATTTCATTATAATTATTTTTCTTTATAATTCTATATATTTTAAAATATGTATTCTAAAACATTTCCAGGAGTTCACAGGCTTCCACAAGAGTCTACAGAACAAAACAAAGTTAAGAATCCCTGCTATAAAGATTTGTGTCATGCTTATGATGAATGACATATATGCCTTCCAGCACTTATATCCATTAAGCCAATCCATTTTTAAAGGCGAAAAAAATAAATAAAGGCAAATTCATTAGGTTGATGATTTTTGAAATGATGCACCAGATTCACCAATGTAAAGATGACAGGCAGAGAACTGTGAAGTTTATGCAGGAATTTCCCATTTGCCAATGTGAGTGGCTATAGAAGAGGACTCCCTTTACAAGTAAAGTGACCAAAGGAAGATTTTGTTGGTGGTATTCTATAGTGTGACTTTGTATTGTTCTCAATGAGAACCAATCTCAATGATGCTCTTGTGAGGCCTTTAGAAAATGCTACCTTCAAAGTAAGAATGACAATCTGTGAGGTCTACTGGGTTTTGAAATACTCACTTAAGTTTTACATAAACTGATAACTCTAAACTCACATTTTGCTGCATTTTGAAGATGCCTTAAATAGTTTCTCTTTGGGGGTAGAATAACTTGAGAGTTTCCATACATGTGGGCAGATTTTTAAAACTTATCTGGGAGAAAAAGTAATTACCTATGATGGCTCATTCCTAAGCACAAACAATAAACTAAATTAAAAAGCAAATGCTAAAGAAAGACAGCTAATCTTAGATCATCATCATCTGTATTTATGAAATTTTTGCTAGGGGATTGTTAATTTCCAAAAAGCACTCATTCCCAAATAAAACTAGAGTATATTCTTTGGAGAAAAATGGAAAGTAAAATTCCATGTAGGACATAAACTACTAGTAGGCAGTGTTCTGTCATTTATGCCAACATCTGTTAGGCGTTTTCAACAGGAAAACAAATATTTCTCATCTCACTCCAACAACTTACTCTGAGCACTGTTAAACATATGATAGATTTTGCTTTAACCTAGACTGTGGCTGGGTAATGCTTTAATCTGGCCTGTGATTTGTGGAGCTCTTTTTCAGTGACCAAAATTAATTTACATAAATATTTAATTAAAATATTTCAAGGAACAGCACCCTTTGGGATGCATATGCGTTTAAAAATGGGTGCCAAACTCCTAATGTTATATCCAAGCCAATGGGCATCTGCCATGCTATTTTATTCTACATCTGCTGCTGGTTAGCAAAAATTCCATTCACAGCTGTCCAGATGAACCAAGTATCCAATTACCATTTTTTTTCTCAGGAACAGGACTCTGCTTAGGACAAAATTTTTAAATGATAATAACACAAGCATAAGGGAAATTTTATTCTTCTTATAGCTTAAATCATTATCCCTAGGAATACTTTAATGTTTATGTCCAGATTAGAAGCATGTACATACTTTATAATATGCTTGTCCTGAAACACTTTAGTTCAGAGAATTCCAGTTAATTATGTACATTTATTTTCTTGATGAAAGCTCTTTTACTCTTCTTTAGTTTCTTTAGACCATGACCGCCACAAACTTACTTACCATTGATGGAAGTTGGAGAGATTTATATCCCTTCAACAAAGAAAGCTTCCATTTTCAATTTGATGTCCTGAGATTGCAGGAATAAAAAAAGCAGCACAAAATCTCAGAATCAAAAGAGCCCATAGAAGCTATTTAATCCAAACTTTAATGGAATAAGAATTCTAACTACATCATTCCCAGTAAGTGGTCATCCAGCTGATGAGTTGCCTGAATATCTCAAATCCCTGCTTCTTATCCCTGCCCTCTTGCTTAAATTTTTGCCATCCATCTAAACCTCCCTGACTGGGAGGTCTGAATTGAAGACACTTACTTTTTCCAGTGAAAACTAACCTTCCTTGCTTTCTTTCCCTTAATATGTATCACCTCTCTTGTTCCATCCCCCAAAGAATAAATATCCATATTTCTTGTCTTTCCAACTCAATCTTTAAAAACTACAAGTAGGGACCGTATTGTATATTTATCAATAATCTCTACAATGGCTAGCATAGAACTATATTAGAGCAAATATTCAGCAAATACCTGTTGAAAAAATGAAGATACAAAGCAAGCTTCACATTTACCCTATTCTTACCTTTTACATCAGACTTAATATGCTTTTGGGGGTAAGATGGCTCAGTGGAGAAGCTTAAATGGATACCTCTAATCTCCAGTGAAATAATTAAATGAATTATCTGAAATAAACTGGTCAAATAACTTGATCTCTGCTACATTTCTGCATCGATAAAATAGAACAACTATTGTCAATATAACCCAATTCAGAAAGCAAATGGAAAGAAAAAAATTGAGTTGAATAGCTATTATTTCTATAAATTTCATTTTCATTATAGATTTTTTAAAATTATGATCGGAGAATTACAAACCTAAATGAGCCACTAGGATATTATGCTTGCTTCCCTCAGTATGTTGTATGCTTGAACTATTCCACTGATTGACTTCTAATTTTTGACTAGTACCAAAAATTTTTGATGATTACTGCTTTGTAGCACAGTTTAAAATCTTGTATTGGGCATCACCACCCCTTTCATTATTTCCCTTGAAATTCTCAGTCTTAAATTATTTCATTTTTTTTCTAGCTCTATAAAGCTATTCTTTGGTAATTTGACTAGTATGCCATGAAATTAGAATTAGTATTGTCATCCAGTATTGTCCTTTTTATTATATTGGCATAGAAAAACCATGAGCAAATGATAATGGTCTTATTGTTTCAATCATTTTTTGTAAGAAATATATTGTAGTTGCATTTCTATAGTTTTGTGTGTGTATACTTTAGTAGGTAAATTCCCAAGCATTTTATATATTTTATAGTTATTTTGAATGTAATTCTCTATCTCTTTTTACTAAATTTTGTTAGTTAATATGCAGAAAAATGGTATGGATTGATTTATTTGTTCTTTTAATAATAGCTTTTTATTTTCAAAATACATGCAAAGATAGTTTTTAATATTCACTCTTGCAAAACCTTGTATTCCAAATTTTTCTCCCTCTTTTCCTTCCTTTAACTCCTCTTTCTCTAGACAACAAGCAATCTAATATATATTAAACATGTGCAATTCTTCTATAACTATTTCCACAATTATGTTGCACAAATAATTAGATCAAAAAGGGAAAAAATGAGAAAGAAAAAGAGCAGCAACAACAAAAAGATAAAAAATACTATGTTGTGAAAGAGGCCCACAGGCCTCTTTCTGGATGCAGATGGCTCTCTCCATCACAAGTCTATTAGAATTGACTTGAATTACCTCATTGTTGAAAAGAGTCACATTCATCAGAATGAATAATCATATAATCTTGTTGCTGTGTACAATGATCTCCTGCTTCTGCTCATTTCACTTAGCATCAGTTCATGTAGGTCTCTCCAGGCCTCTCTGAAATCATCCTGCTGGTCGTTTCTTACAGAACAATAATATTCCATGACATTCATATACCATAATTTATTCAGCCACTCTCCAATTGATGAGCATCAATTCAGTTTCCCAGTTTCTTGCCACTACAAAAAGAACTGCCACAAACATTTTTGCACATGTGGGTCCCTTTCCTTCCTTTAAGATCTCTTGGGGAAACAAGTCCAGTAGAGACACTGCTGGATCAAAGTGCACTAGTCCTTTGGGCATAGTGTGGATTTATTTTTTGAAGTTATTATTTTTTGTTAGTTTTTAATTGACTTTCTATGTAGACCATCATATCATATCAGAAAATAATACTTTTGTTTCTTCTGCTTATTATTATTCCATCAATCTATTTTTCTTATATTAGTACTACAGGTAGCAGCTTTTCTGTAACTTTCAACTAGGAATAGTGATAATACATATTCTAGCATTACCCTTGATTTTATTAGAAAGTTCTATAGCATTTCTCCATTACATACAAAGTTGGATCTTGTGTTTAGGCAGTATCTATTGACCATAAGTCTATTTATTCCTATGCTTTTTAGTGTTTTTTTTTAACAGAAGGCATTTATTATATTTGGTCAAAAGTTATTTCTAAATTTATTAATATAATGTCTAACTGTTATTATCTATTTATAGTTTTCCAGACATCATGCCAACCCTGGATTTCTGATATAAATCCATTTTTGATCAGAGTATAAAATCTTTTTGAAATGTTACTGAATTTGTAGCCTCTTTGTTTATATTTTATGATTGATAGTCATTAAAAATATAAGTTGGGGGCAGCTGGGTGGCACAGTGGATAAAACACTAGCCCTGAAGTCAGGAGGACCTGAGTTCAAATCTAATCTCAGACACTTAACATTCCCTAGCTGTGTGATCCTAAGCAAGTCACTTAACCTCAATTGCTTCAGCAAAAAGCAAAAAATAAAATACATATTATATACATATATATATGTTGCCAGTTTTCTTTCTCTGTTTTGTTACTTCATCAAAATTACAGTTGCATCATAGAAAAAAATTTGAATAAGATCTCTTTTTCTGGTTTTGCAAATAGTTTGTGTAATATTAAAATTAATTATTTAAATGTTTTTTAAAAATTTACTTGTAAATTTTTCTGGTCTTGAGTTTTTTAAGTAGTTCATTTATGATTTAATTTCTTTTTCTGAGATTCATTTAACTAAATTGTTTTCTTCTGTTAATCAGAAAAATATTCATCTATTTTATTGGGCAAAATGGTTTCTTAATAATGTTTTAATTTATCAATTTGTTGTGAATTCTCTTTTTCCCCCATTTTTATACTGGATATTTGATTCTCCTCCCTGTTAAAAATAACTACTTGGTGATTTATCTATTTTATTAGTTATACTTTTTCCAAAATGTCACCTCTTAGTTTTATTTATTGATTTAATAGAGATAGTTTGTTTTTATTTTCAATTTTACTGTCTCTCCTGTGTTTTAAGATGTAATATGTTGGCATTTAATGGAGTGAGATTGATTTGTTGCTTTTCTAATTTTTTTTAAAGTTGCATTCCTATTTCATTTATCTGTTCTTTCCCCCTCTCTTTTGATCTTAAAAGTGTTTACAGAAATTCTCTTTACCACTTTGATTACATCTTCAAAGTTTAGAGATTATTGTCATTTTCTTGATGAAATTTTCTATTCTTTGTTCTTTTTTTGATGCAATCAGTCCTTTTGTATAATTATTTAGGACCAATGAAATTATCAACTACAATTCGTATTACATTTTTCTTATCAAAGGACAAGTTCAACATTTATTTATGAATTTTATGCTTGGTCAATTTTTATAAAAGTGCCTTAGTAGTTGAGAAATACTCCTTTCCTTTTCCATTCAATAATCAGAAAGCTATAGTTTCTAGCCTTTCCAAAATTCTATTAAAGTCCTTTATTTCTTTCTTTTTTCTTTTTTGTTAATTTTGTCTAGGTTTGAAATGGACTTACCAAGATCCTTAAAAGCCTTTCTTCATATATTGATTAACTTTTAAGTATTTAGATAACTGTATCATTTGGGCTGTATATGTATGTGTATGTATGTGTGTGTACATGTAAAATCTATTGATATATATGTATATTTTTTCTATCTATATATCATATAGACTATGAAGCCTTTAAGTAAAATGTAGTTTCCCATTTTCTCTCTTTTAAATCACACCTATTTTTTCTTGTTGCTTTGCTTGAGATCATGATGGCTACTCCTGCTTTTTTTTTTTCCTTTTGAGTTTGCTTAAAACAAGAGTTCTGTTCTTGATATTCTTAGCACCCTTAATGGTCTGTGGGTAGACTTCAACAGCTTGGTGAACATGGATTGGAAAAAAATTGCATCTCGATTTTCATTGACCTCTAACTGAAATTTATCATTTCCTTCTATAATTTGATATTGTTTTGAGAAGGTTCTAGAGGTTTCTCAAGACTGCCAAAGAGGTCTGTGACACAAACAAGATTAAGAATACTTGACTTAGGGTATAATAAATGTTTTTCCTACCCACTTATTTTAATTTTGTATGAATCCTTTTGTATCAGGTGTATTTCTTGTTAATGACATGTTGGTTTTGTTTTCTAATCCATTCTTGTCCCCTCCTGCATTTTTAAATGAATTCTTTCCACTCTTAATCATTATTAAGATTAATTCTGAACTTTCCTTCATCCAACAATCTTATCTTCATTCCTCTTTTTGTCTTCCCCATTTTTATAAAGAAAAGTCAGATAAAAGTGCATTCAACATTTATGATGTATAAATAATTCTTTCCTTTTAAGCCACTCTCCCTTTATAATCTCTCAGAAGTTTTAATTTTGCTTATAACTAATATTTTTCTTACTTTACCCATCCTCCTAACCCCTTCTCCCCTTATTGTTCTCCGTGTTATCATTGGTTTTTCTGTTGAGTTTAATGCATTTCTACATTAACTAGGGGTAGCTAGGTGGCCCAGAGGATAAAGGGCCAGACCTATTCATCTTCCTGAATTCCAAGCTGACTTCAGACACTTACTAGTTGTGTGGTCCTGGGCAAGTTACTTAACTTGGTTTGCTTTAGTTTCTTCACCTAAAAAAATGAGATGAGGAAAGAAATAGCAAACTATTCCAGTATCTTTGCCAAGGAAATCCCAAATAGGGTAACAAAAAGTTGGACATAACTCAAATGACTAAAAAACAAAAATACCAATTCAACCCTCTCTTAGTCAGTTTAACTGAAAATAGGGTTTACGCAATACCTACTCATTCTATCTCTTCCTCCAGGTTTGTATTGTTTTATCCCTTCCTCTTCCATTTTTCTTTAGTGTGTTCCTTTTCTTTCCCATTTCTTTCTACTTTCAAGGTCATCCAACCATAAAAATGTCCATCCCAGGTCTTCTTTCTCATTTAAGTTTTTCTGTGAACCTTAAAGACATTATGGCTTTGAGGGAATACTTATTTCTTTTCCCTCTGTTATAATATAAGCAATTCATTACATTACATTAACACAATTACTTTTCTATATTTCTTCTGACTCATGTTTGCATTTTAAAAATTCGACTCAGCTCTAGTCATTGTATTGGGAATGCTTAAAAGTCCTCTATTTTATTTAAAATTCAATTTTCCCCTGTAGGAAATAATAAATGGTTGAACTAGATATGTTATTTTTGGTTGTAGGCCCTTATTGCTAGCCTTTGAGAGAGAATATCACATCCAATCTCTCTTAAAGGTAGTGGTCAAGTTTTGTGTGATACTTTATAATTCCTTAGTATTTGAACTCTTTATTTTCTTACTAATTGCAGCATTTTTTTTAACCTAGAAGCTTTGTGTTTTACTTATAACTTACTTAAACAAATAAGTATTATTTACTTCTAACTGCTAGTATTCAATTTGAGGTTTCTTTTAGGAGACAATTGGTGAATGCTTTCTAGTTCTACTTTGTCCAATGAGTCTAATAGGTCTTGGCCCTTTTTAGTCATGAATTCTTGAAATATGGCATTGGGGTATTTTTTTTACTTTAGTTTTTAGGTAGTCCACTGATTCTTATGTTATCTATCCTTAAAATGTTTCCTAGATCAGTTTTTAATAGGAAGTAGTTTATATTTTCTCCTATTTTTCAGATTTTTAATTTTTTCTATTCATTTTCCATTATTTTTTGGAGTCATTTTCTATTTCATCCATTTCCAGTTAGCCTGTCACTTGGGTAAGATTATGTGCTTTCTATACTATATATTTTCTTTGCAATTCTTTCCTTTAAAGATGTAATTCCATTTATAATAAAAAATTATAATGCTTTTTTAAATTTTTCTCCCAGAAATTCTAGTAGCCCTTGTTACTGAGCTCTATTTTTGTTGAAGGATTGCTTTTAGAAAATGGCAGCATTTTCTTCTTATGGATTTGTATCTTGGATGTCCTTGGATCCACAATAATTCTTTATCATATGTCTTCTTTTATTTATTGATTATTCTTAACTCTACTTCTTGAATCAGGATTTGTGACAAGGCTAAGCTTTGCATACTTCTGGAAAAAATGGTGAGTCTTTAGTCAGAAAGGTGTATACCCAATTTTTTCATTGTTTCCTCTAGGAAATGAGTACCATGTTCTTAAGAGGATATCAGGGACATACCTACCAACCTTCAGAGTCCTGTTGTATGGTATGATCCAAGGGTCTATCTCATCTAGGGCATAGTCTAATGGTTGTCCTTCTCATCTGAGCTTTCCAGGCTCTGTCTACTGTGATTTGTAGTCAAAGTAATGCAGCTGCAGATTCCAAGTATCCTGGCTTTTCCCCACCCCTCAGTCCATAGCGGTAGGTGCCAGATTTCCCTGGCTCGTCCCTGGTCTACATGCTAAGAGATTTCCATGGGCTGTACTCCCAGGCCTGGATGCTTTCCCTAGAGCCCTCAGGTTTCTGGCTGTCTTTTTGTTGGATCTGGACTAGGAGAATGTACTTTGTGTCTTTTTTTTTCCTTAGATTTCTTGATCATTCCTTAGTCTGATGGTCTTTTTTCATCTTTGCTGGAGTATTTGTGTGAGAGCTCAGTTATTCTGCTGCTACTTATTCCCTATCCAAAATTTTTTAAATTAAATATTTGGAAAAATGTACGTCCTTCAATTGAGAGTCATGAAATTTAGGAGCCAAATTCATGTTTTTGTTTTTAAGGAAAGGAAAAAAAAGGAAATAGAAGAAAACTATCAGTTCACAAAAGCATTGGATCCTAATCTTAAGATTTAAAACTCAGCCTTGGATTTAAAACTTACCTTGGATTGCCTTTTGCAGTAATATTTGTAATGTATTTTAGGCTTGTATAATCAAGGACACAAATGTAACAGCCACAAAATAAACAGAATTTCACATTTCATGGTAGGATATCCGATAAAATAGAAGATTGTTGAGGACAGGAAGTATTTTATTTTTGTTCTTGTAACCCCAGTACCTATGAGAATATCTAGTGCATAATAAACACTTAATACATATTGATTGATGAAAACATCCCCAGAAATACCCAACTCCCTTTCATGTGGCAGCACTTCTAATGATGATCTTGTCCCATTCCCTAATAAATCTTTTCTTCTCAACAATCTATGGGAACAAGTATTCATAAAGCACCTATGATATATACTGGCTACCCAAAGACAAAAAGTGATCTTTGCTGTCACAGAACTTGCCTTTTCTGAAAGTGAGAGAACAACATGCATGCATATCATAGTAATATATATATAATACATGCTACATATATATATATACATACACATATGTATATATCAAGAATGAGCTGTGACATATTTAACCTATATTGAATTACTTGCTATCTAGGGGGAGAAATACTAGGGAGAAAAATATGGAACACAAAGTTTTGCAAGGGTAAATGTTGAAAACTATCTTTGCATATATTTTGAAACATAAAAAGTTATTATAAAAAAAAAGAACAAGTTGTGGGAGATAGTATTTGAACTGAGCTTTGAAGGAAAGTTGCCATTATACAAAATGGAATTGAAGTGGAAATACATTCCAGGTATAGGGGATAAACTGGACCAAAAGCTTGGAGATATCAGTTCAAATACAGACCCATCCCTCATACACACTCTGTGTGTGTGTGTGTGTGTGTGTGTGTGTGTGTGTCTGTTTCTGCCTCTCTGTCTCTCTCTCTGTCTATCTCTCTGTCTCTGTCTCTGTCTCTCTCTCTCTGTCTCTCTATATATATCTCTGTCACTGTCTCTGTGTGTGTCTCTGTCTCTCTGTCTCTCTGTCTCTCTCTGTGTGTATCTATCTCTCTGTCTCTCTCTGTCTCTCCTCTCTCTCTTCCTTCCTCCTCCTCTTCCTCTTCCTCCTTTTTTCTCTCTCTCAAAGGATGATGAAATAAACAGAAGCATCTCTTACAAGGATAGTTTGTTTCAGTTTTCAATTTATATTGAAACTTAAAGAGTAAAGTATGTAAGTGTTTCTCTCTCATCCATCTCTCTACCTTGCCTCTAATTCTAAAGGCATTATCCCCCTTCTCACTGAAAATGTCTTAATGGTTGAAACAATATCCTACTCACTGGAATTTATCTTTGCTAAGGTTGACTTTTCTGACAATCTCCATTCCATGTCCAACACAGATATCATCATCACATTAGTTGTATCTCCAGGAACTAGCTTAACCTTTGCCTCTGTAAATCCCACTGACTTGGGGCAGGGAAGGAAGGGAATGTACTCTGTGCTTTTAAGCACACTGCCTGCTAAGAACAATTTTCATCCATTTAGATTATTCAAAAATCTAAGCATTTTTCTGTTTAGAGGGAGAAATATCCAAACTGGAAGAATCTCCTTATGCCTCCAGAAAAATCTCTAACACAAATCAGCTTAGAATAACAATTTATAGTTCTCTCAGTTAATAGACACAATTCCATAATAAGCCCAAATGAAAGTTCAGTTAACATTTTCTTTGATCAATCATAATAATCATTTAAATTAATTAGAGATTCATTTTTCTAAAACTATTCAGTCCCTCTTCAACCATTCTTTCCAAGGCTTCATCTTTTTAACTGGTCAAAAGTGAACTTATATTGAGGGAGAAAAAAAGAGAACTCAGTACAGAATCTTGAAGCCCCTTGAGGTTAGAGGAATGATTTGTCTGAGGGTCCAGCAAAAGGGGACAGAAAAGAAGTAGGATCCTTAGGAACTTTGGAGAAGGTAATTCTGGTGGAATAATAAGGTCAGAAGCCTGATTTTAAAGAGTAAGAAAAGGAAAGGAAGAAAGAAAACAGAAGCACCTATTATAGATTGAAATAGTTGGAAACTGGTTAGAACCTTATGGTGAGAATGTAAGAATGATATGTTGTTTCTTTCTTCTCAATATCTTTTATATGCATTCCTTTCTCTCCTTTGACACTATTGCCATGATGGTGTAAGCCTTCATCACCTCACTCCTAGACTATTTAATCAACCTTCCAGTCAGTATTCCTATCTCAATTCTCTCCCCATTTCCCACTTATATGTCCTCCACTCATCTGCAAAATCTTCATCAGCCCATCAATAATCCTCTTTTAAGTGTTTTATTATGTATCAGGCACTGTGCTAAGCACTGTGGATACAGGGAAAGGCAAAAATATAGGACCCTGCTCTCATGTATCTCATATTCTAATGAGGAAGATAATGTACAGACAATAAAATATAGAGAGTAAATTACAGGCAATCACAGAAATCTTCCTAAAATGTAGATCTGATCATATTATTTTACCTACTCACTAAATTCCAGTGGCTTCCTATTACCTTCAGGATCAAATATAATATCCTTTCTTCAATTTTTTTTATAATAGCAGCTTTTTATTTCTCAAAACACATGCAAAGATTGTTTTCAACTTTAACCCTTGCAAAACCTTGTGTTCCAAATTTTTCTCTCTCCTTCCCTCCTTTCCCCTCCCCTAGATAGCAAGTAATGCAATATAGGTTAAACATGTGAGATTCTTCTAAACGTATTTCCACATTTATCACAATGCACAAGAAAAATCAGATCAAAAGGGAAAAAAAATGAAAAAGAAAAAAAAAGCAAGCAAGCAACAACAGCAAAAGGTGAAAATACTATGTGACCCATATCCAGTCCTTATAGTCCTCTTTCTGGGTGCAGATGACTCTTTCCATCACAAGAGCGTTAGAATCAGCTTGAATCACCTCATTGTTGAAAAGAGCCAAGTCCATTAGTATTGATCCATAATCTTCTTGTTGCTATATGCAATGTTCTCTTAGTTCTACTCACTTCACTTAGCATCAATTCGTGTCTCTCCAGACCTTTCTGAAATAATCCTGCTGATCATTTCTTATTGAACAACAATATTCCATAACATTCATATAACCTAACTTATTCAGTCATGCCCCAACTGATGGGAAGCTACTCAGTTTCCAGTTCCTTGCCACTGTTCAAAAAAAGGCTGCTACAAATATTCCTTTACTCAACTTTTAAAGGCTTTTCTAATCAGTCTCCTTCCTAACCATGTATCTGTGATCCAGTGATGCATATGATACGTTTCCTTCTTCCAAGCATTATCTCCCCTTTGTCTGAAATACTCTCCCTCCTCATCTCCACCTTCTGGCTTCTCCGGTTTGATTTCAAATCTCAGCTCAAATTCCATTTTCTGTGAAAAGCTTTTCACATTTTCCTTAAATGAAAGTGTCTTTCCTACTATCTTGCCTTCGGTTCACCCTGTATTCACCTTGATACTCATTATTAATTGGTTCCAGAAGGCACAGGGAATGGAATTTTTCCCATAAGGAGGACATCTCCAGTCCACAACCTAACCATCCCTCCCCACCCAATTACTCAAAGGGGTAAGTGAGGCATCCAGCTGTGGAGAAACAAGCCAGCTCAGCCCAACCCTGCCAGATTCTTCCCTTCTTGACCAAAATTTTCTGAGAGGAACCTCCACCTTTATATTCTTCCTCCACCCAAGTTGTCCAAGTTTCCTGGAGAGGATGGGGGGGGGGGAGTTAGTCTGGATATGGAACTGGAAGCTATGATCCTACATCTCCACTGCCCAGAACTCTCAGCACTGCCCAGAGCTTGGTGCTTCCAAGAGTCCTGGATCCTGTACCACTACAACAGCCACCACTTTTCATGCCACCAGCACTGTTCCTGCTCCAGCTGCTTCTCCTCCTACTGAGCACACCAGCACTTGGTGCCCTTTCCAATAGGACTGGAGCCAGGAGACCATACACTGCAGCCATCCTTACTGCACGACCAAGAGCGATCACTGCTGAGCAAGTATCAAGTGCTGAAGCATTTTTTTTCTTCTTGAAATGCATCAAATGACAAATTCGACCACTTAAATGCAAAGGTACCCCTATATTTTATTTGCAAATAATTGTTAGCATTTTGTTTCTCTGAATACAATGTCAGCTCCTTAAGGACAGAAACTATGTTTTTTATCCCCACTGTTTAGCAATGTGTCTGGCACATAGACAGCAAGCAATCTAATATAGGTTAAACATGTGCAGTTCTTCTAAATACATTTCCATATTCATCATGCTACATGAGAAAAATCATATCAAAAGAGGAAAAAACCCAAGAAGGAAAAAATAACAAGCAAAATAATAATAATAATAATAATAACCTCCCCAAAAGGTGAAAATACTATACTTAAAATTTAAAATTAAATTTGTGCACTTAATAAATGATTATTGACTAACTGATGTGAAAAGACTTTAATGAGGGACATTGTTTTGGAATAGATATTTAAAGAAAGACTGATAAGGTTTTTCATTTAGAGAAGTACAAAGGTTTTCTCTATTCTTCTAAAAGAGGGAGGAGGTGGGAGGTACCTTAGTGTGCTTCCACAACTCTTAAATGGGCAAATAAAATTTTAAATCACTGTGCTGGCTCCAAGGGTCTAAAGATATTAACTAAAGTAAATTTTAAGATCCAATTTCCTTTTTGATAATATTAGTGCTTTGTGATTATAGAAATTCTCATTTCTATAGTCCTGCAACTTACTTTCCATTCTTCTTAGTCATCCTTAGGGGATTGGGAAGTATTCTAGAGAAGTGTAAACTTAATCTACAAATGGCCTGCTAGATATATAAGGAAGGTCAATTTTCAGAGGAAGAACTAAAAAAAAACAAAAACAAAGCAAGGGGTGCCAGTAGGCCCCTATGTTCTCATTTTGATTCGTTGACAATGTTTCTTCTAATTATTATTTTGTTTTGTTTTGTAAGAAGGCACAACTATGCTACATGAACTACAGATTCTGAAACTAAGATGATGAACTGATCATCTAGTGTAATAACTGAATGAAACTAAGAACAAATTTTATTTGAAATGAAAGTGTATATTATTTTTTGTTATGCTACATACTCACATAAATAACTGTAATTAACTTAGTTTTATTTTTATACTGTTAACATGAAGTTTTAGATTTTCTCTGTATTGTGTTATCCAAGACTACTCCTCTATCTCACAATACTATATCACCTAGGAGGTGCTTGTCTCAAATTCAAAGTACTCTGTGGGTCTATATTCCCCAAAATGTAGTTCTTTCTATGCCCTAAATGCTATAAAATTGTACATACCCTTTGATCCAATGATGTCACTACTGGGTCTGTATCCCAAAGAGATCATAAAAAAGGAAAAAGGGCCCATATGTACAAAAATGTTTATAGCAGCTCTTTTTGTAATGGCAAGGAACTGGAAACTGGCATATGAATGAAATGGAATATTATTGTTCTATAAGAAATTATCACTAGGATGATTTTAGAAAGGCCTGGAAAGACTTACATGAACTGATACTAAATGAATAAATCTTGAATCTTGGGTACTTGAGTACTCAGTCTTGAGTAGAACCCAGAGAACATTGTATACAGAAAAAACAAGATTGTGTGATGATCACCTGTGATGGACTTGACTCTTCTCAACAATACAGTGATTCAAGCCAATTCCAATAGACTTGTGATGTAAAGAGCTATCTGCACTCAGAGAGAGAACTATGGGGACTAAATATGGATCTAAATTGAAAGAATCCACCAATCAGCTCTGAAAGACATCCCCAAATAAAAATTCCCAGGAATATTATAGCCAAATTCCAAGATTCCAAGGTCAAGGAGAAAATAGTGAAAGCATCCAGAAAGAAACAATTCAAGCATACTGAAAGTACTCTCAGGGTAACACAAAATTTAGCAGCTTCTACATTAAAAGATCAGAGGGCTTGGGATATTTTATCCCAGAGAGCAATGGAACTAGGATTACAACTAAGAATCACGCGTCTGGCAAAACTGAATATAATTCTTCAGGGAAAAGGTGAATATTCAGTGAAATAGAGGACTTCCAAGTATTCATGATGAAAAGACCAAAGCTGAATAGAAAATGTGATTTTCAAATATATGACTCAGGAGAAGTATAAGGAAGTAATCAGGAAAAGAAAATCAAAAGGGACTTATTAAGGTTTATCTGTTTACATTCATATAGGGGAGGATGAAATTCATAAGAACTTTCTCATTAAGGCAGTTAGAAGAAATATATATATATATATACAGAGGGCACAGGTGTAGGTGGGATATGAAGGGATAATATAAAAAAATAGTGTGAGAGAGGAATATACTGGTAGAAAGGAAAAGGGGAAAGTAAAATAGTGTAAATTATCTTGCCAGAAAAAAAGACAAGAAAAAGCTTTTATAGTGGAGGAGAGGAGGGGGAAGAATAAGTGAATGAGTGAACTTTACTTTCATCAGAATTAGCTCAAACAGCTTTACATGTGTTATGGCAACTTGTTATATCTCTGAAGAAGGATTTCTGATGTCATTAGCATGGGAAACACTGAAAGTACCAGTTCTAACTAAGGTCTATTAATGTGTATTATTGTGTATAGGCATTATAAATGAATTAGACAGAATAAGTTATAGTCTCTAAGAAACCTAACATGTTAAGAAGAAAATAATAATGACAATAGAAGTGTTAAGGCTATTCAAACTAAAGAATAAATATTAAACAATTATCAAAATTATGTCAATAAATAATATTCTTAAATAAGGTTAAAAAAAGAATTATCTTAAAGAGGAAATAACATACATACTCAATATGGGTATAAAACTCTATCTTAACCTGCATGAAAGTAGGAGGAGAAAGGATATGAAAAGGGGGGAAGGAGATAAAAGAAAGGGCATATTGAGGGAAAGGGTAATTAGAAGCAAAACACTTTTGAGAAAGGACAGAATGAAGGTAGAGAGAGAATAGAATAAACAGGGGAAGTGATTTAATTAGTATCTGCAATTGTGAAAAGAATTTTGAAGAAAGTCTCTCTGATGAAGACTTCTTTTCTCAAATGTATTGGGAACTGAGTAAAATTTATTTTTTTAAAAAAAGAGCTAATTGATAAATGATCAAAAGGTGTGATCTATACCTAAGGGACTACAAATTTATGCCTGTCCTTTGATTTATTGATACCACCACTAGGCATGAATCCCAAAACAGATTTTTTTTTAAAAAGGAAAAGGATCTATATGTACAAAAATATTTATAGCAGCTTTTTTTTTATAGCAAAGAACTGGAAATTGAAGGCATGCCCATCAGTTGGAGAATGTGTGAATAAATTGTGGTATGTGATCATGAGAGAATATTATTGTTCTATAAAAAATGATGAGGAAGGTGCTCTCAGAAAAACCTAGAAAGTCTTCCATGAACTCAAGAAAAGTGAAATGTACTATATACAAAGTGATAGCAATGTTGTGGAATGATCAGCTATGAATGACTGCTATTCTTAGCAATGCAATCCAAGACTACTCTAAAGGACTTATGAAAAATGCTATCCATCCCCAGAGAAAGAACTGATTGTATCTGAATACAGATTGAAGCTTTTTTTTCTTTTGCAACATGACTTTTATGAAACTATTTTGCATAATTTCAGAGCTCACATTCCTAAAAACTATTTCTTTTGATTCACTACTTAAAATGATTCAGATGGGCATTGTTTAGAACACCGAGTCTAGTTAGGAAGACCTGAGTTCAAATGCTAAGGTTTAGAAGGAGAAATGTTTTGTTATTATTAGTCTTTGCTTCGCCAACTTAGCAAATGCCTTTGTTTAGACATTTAATAGTGGAAAAGTAAGTCACTTAATCTCTATCTACTTGTGTTTCCTCATTTGTAAAATGGGGGTTTATAATAGCACCTATCCCCCAAGGTTATTATGAGGATCTAAAGAAATAATAGTTATAAAGCATTTAACACAGTGCCTGCCACATAATATGTGCTACAAAATTCGTTAGTTATTATTGCTAGAGAAATTCATTTAAAAGAATCACCAGGATCTTGGCTGGTTCTTAAACCAGTCAATTACAGACATCCTGTAATTTCATCCAATTTGATTGAAGAACTTTACAACTTGTGAAGGAGAAATAAAAAGTAAGCTGGTCTTTACGCTCAATTAAATTCTTAAGATATATTTATCTCTCTTATTTATTCCTCATATTTGATAATTTCAGCAACTGTCTAGGCTTTACTCTATGTATATTCCTCTTTTTGTTAATTCTCCAATATAAATATCAAGAGTAAAACAAATTGTTATCATGTATAGTTTAAGTTTAGGATCATAGAACTGAGAACTTGATGGGTCCTTATAGATTACCTTGTTCATACTATACAGATCTTGTTTCTGGTACTACACAAACAGGAAACATGGTGAAATGGAAAAACAAGAATCTGGATGGATTAATATATATTGGATTACATGCCATCTAGCCGGGAGGGGGTGGGTGGAAGGTGGAGAAATTGGAACACAAGGTTTTTCAAGGGTCAGTGTTGAAAAATTATCCTTGCATATGTTTTGAAAATAAAACAATTTTTTAAAATCTGGATGGATGCCCCAATACCAACTACTACCTGCGGTACCTTTACCCAACTTCCCTGGGACTCAGTATTTTCCTTTGTAAAATAAACGAATTAGGCTAGAAAATCTTCCAGCTCTAAATTTATAATCTTAAATTTGAGGTTCATACTCAGCCTCCAAGACCTGCTATCCTTCCAAACCCTTTTCATCTCTTTCATGTCAAGAGGTTATAGAAGTCACTTACCAGAGAAGAGTCAAGAGAGAATGAGTTGGTTGTCCAGAAAGACCCCAGGCAAGGTGGGCTACAGATGAAAGATGTCAAGACAAAAGCATCTCTTGGAGAGGAACAATATGACACAATGTGATTCTTGGAGACAGGAAAACCTGGTTTTGGAACCTACCTCAGACCTTTTCTGGCTGTGTGGCTCTGGGCAAGTGTCGTTAAAGTCTGTGAGCCTCCATTTCCTCAGCCATAAAATTTCAGCTCTGAATCTGTAACCTTATGATTACTTCAACAGCTCAGCCAGACTCACTAGGCTTGCCCTTCCTTGGAAGCCATAAAGGCATCTAAGAGTGAACCTCAAGTTCACCCCTTTTTTGACCATACTGTCCCTTTCTGCTCCCTTGCTTCCCAAGCAGGTTGAGCCAAGTGGGGTAATCAGAAGGCTTGGTACCTCAAGTTTCTTCTATCTGCTGCAGACAGTAGACATCGTGCAGACCATAACTGGAGTAGAATTCAGTTCTGGGAGTCATTTTAAGAGGGACATAGACAAATAAGTGTGTCCATGTCTGGGAGCCTTGTATTAAGATTGGTTGAAGGAAGACTATTGAATTTGGAGAAGACTTAGGGCAAATGTGATAGCCATATGCAATATCTGAGTGCCTGTCATGAGAAAGATTTAATCTATATCATTTCAGAAGATAAAACTAATTGCAAAGAGGAAAATTTCTAATCAATTCAATTGGTTTCTAAATTCAGGGGGAATTTTTTGATCATTAGATCGAGTACTGATTGAAACACTTGAATATTAGAATGAATTCTCTCTTAAAGCATAGGTGCCCCCAAAGTCTTAATATGATTTCAAGCTCAAGTAGCTTGAAACCACACTAAGACTTTTGGGATAACCCATATTGTTCTTCCTAGCACTGCCACTCTCAGTGCTACATTATCAGGGAAGGTAATCAAATAGTCAATGAATCAAAAAAACATTTATTACACATCCATTATATGCAGGCACTCTGCTATGGCCTGAGTGTGCTCTGTCCTAATAGGAGCTGGGTGACTGTCAGGAATGTTGTAAAGAGGATTCCTGTAAGGGGCAAGAGATTGGGCTAGAGGCCCTCTAAAATTCCTTACAGCATTAAGATTGTATGATTAACATTTGTTGAGGCTGAAATGAAAGAGAATCAAGTGGGCACTTGAAAACAAAAGGCTCCATAAGGCGAGAGACCCTGGGAGAATTTTGAGACTTCATGTGGGTGGGAAGAGGAGGGTATATAAGGCAGGAAATCACTAGGCCAGGGAGGAGCTCACCTGGCATACCCATCTAGGTGAGAGAAACTCAACATCTGGCAGTTTCCTGTTTTAGCTGGTTAGTCTCATTAACTAGGTGCTAAGCTTAAGTAGTTCTACCAGCAAAAGAAATATTATAGTTTTGCAAAGGTCAATGTAGAAAAATTATTCATATGTCTGTAAATAAAAAACTTTAATTAAAAAGATGAAAAAAAGAAATATTAAACAGGTGTAATTTGATTCCTCAGATTTCATTGTCTTTGGCCATCACCCAAAGAGAAGCAGTGTGAAATTGTTTCATGGTAAGGTGGGGGATAGGAGTGAATAGTTTTAGAAAAGTAGTAAAAATTCCCCACCATGGTTCAAGCTGGCGAGAGGGATCATATTCTACCTTATCTGGGTAATAGACAGATGCCCTCCCATGGCACAATGAGCTTATTTCTAAATCTCCTATATTATTTCAATTTCTATTGCAAAGTTTCTCAAAACAAAGTGTCATCTGGACAAATTGGCCTTGTGAGCAGAAATATTATTACATGTTCTAAGAAGTTTATTCTCCAAACACCTCTTTTATTCAACTCTGCTAGAGGGAAAATCCTTTT
The DNA here is from genome assembly GCA_023553655.1 of Myrmecobius fasciatus. Lineage (NCBI taxonomy): Eukaryota > Metazoa > Chordata > Mammalia > Dasyuromorphia > Myrmecobiidae > Myrmecobius > Myrmecobius fasciatus. Next base: position 81,809 of record JAJPUD010000730.1, on the reverse strand, counting down.
TATTTCTGAGGCTCTACTTGCCTTTTGAACTGTGTGATTCTGTGTTTCACAAAAAAGGCAAGGAATCATCATAGAAGTTTTGTATCCTCTATTGAAGATGTTTTCTTTTTACATATGTTTATACAAATAAAAAGCTTTAATTAAAAAAAAGATGTTTTCTTTTTACCTTTCAAGTCTTTATTTTAAAAAATAACTTTTTCATATCAAAATAATCTCTCCCAGTGTTCTTCCTCTTACCTGACCGAAGAGCCATACCATGTAACAAAAAACATGTTTTGACGACATAAAAAAGAAAGAAAAATAACCCAGCATAACCAATCAATATTTTGAAACCGTCTGAAAATATTTATGATATGCAACATTTGTGGACTTCCCACCTCTCCAAAGAAGTCAGGTGGTAGTATCTTCTCATGTATCTTCTTCCACATTATATTTGTTCTTTATAATTTTGCCAGAGTAACTTTTGATTTTTATTGATAGTTGTTCTTTCCATTTACATTGCTGTAGCCATTGTTCATATTATTTCCTTCATATTTAAGTTTTCATTAGTCTATCCAAATCTTTTCATGCTTCTTTCCTTTACATTCATGTACCACAATTTTGTTTAGCCATTCCACAATCCATGGGTACTTACTCTGTTTTCAGTTTCTCACTGGCACAAAAAGTGCTGAGATGCTATAAGTATTTTAACTATATGGATACTTTCTTCTTGTCAATAGCCTCCTAAGGGTATAAGGCAAATAATGGAATTTCTGGATCAAAGGATATAAGAATTTTAGTCATTTTATTTGCATAATTCAAATTCTTCTCCAAAATAGTTGTACCAATTCACAACTCTACCAGCAATGCTTACCTTCTCACAATTCCTCTAAAAATGACCATTCTCAATTTTTTTCATCTTTGCTAATTTGTAGGGTATGAGGTGAAATTTCAGAATTGTTTTGATTTGCATTTCTCTTACTGGTAATGATCTGGAACATTCTTTCTTATGGCTGTTAGTAATTTAGTATTCTCTTGAGAATTGTTTGTATTTTTGTCCATTTTCCAATTGTGAAATAGCTTTTGGCCTCAATTTCATGTTTATATGTATTTTAGTTACCAAAACCTTATCAGAGAAATTTGATGCAATTTTTCCTCTATTTGGTTTCATTCCTTCTTTTCCTAGGTGCATTAATTTTGTTTGTGCAGAAGCCTTTCAGCATCACATAATCAAAGCTTTCCAATTTATCTTTTATAATTGCCTCTATCCCTTCTTTAATTAAAAAGATATCTCATCACTGTGAAAAGCACATGATATGCTTCTCTTCTAATGTTTTTATACTATGACCTTTAATATTAAGGTTTCATATGTATTTAGAATATATTATGGAATATGATGTAAGATATTGTTCTAAATCTATTTTCTGCCAGACGCTTTCCTACTTTCCCAACAGTTTTTTATTAGAAAGTTTTTTTCTAAATAATTTATATTTTCTTCTTTACTGAATATAGAGTTATTAAATTTCATTGATTTTTATTTCCTATTGCCTCATATATTCCTATGACCTACTGCTCTATTTTTTAACCAATACCAGATGATTTAGTGACTCTTTATTTATAATTTGATGTCTGAAAATGCTATCCCCACTTTATTCTACCTCTTTTCATTATTTCCCTAGATTTTCTATATCTTTGTTCTTTTCCAAATGAATTTTGTTATTGTTTTATTGAGTTCTATAAATGGTTCTTTTCATAATTTGATTGATATAACATTAAAATCATGACTTAATTTTGGTACGATTATTATTTTTATTATATTGGCAAGGCCCAAACATGAGCTTTAAACATTCCTCCAGCTTTTTAAGTTACTCTTTATTTCATTAAGAAGCAATTTGTAATTAAATATTTATAATTATTTTGTGTATTTTGGTATATTGATTTTCAGATATTTTATATATTTTGAGGTGACTTGGATTAGGATTTTCTTTTCTATTATTGCCTCTTATATTTTGTTCTTATATAGAAATGCCATTGATTTTTGAAGACTTAGTAACCTACAATTTTGATGAAAATGCTATCTCAACAATTTTCAGAGGATGAAATTAAAACTATTTATAGTCATATGAAAAGGTGCTCCAAATCACTATTGATCAGAGAAATGCAAATCAAGATAACCCTGAGGTACCACTTCACACCTGTCAGATTGGCTAAAATGACAGGAAAAGTTAATGATGAATGTTGGAGGGGATGTGGGAGGGCTGGGACACTGATGCATTGTTGGTGGAGCTGTGAATGGATACAGCCATTCTGGAGAACAATTTGGAGGTATGCTCAAAAAGTTATCAAACTGTGCATACCCTTTGACCCAGCAGCATTTCTATTGGGCTTATATCCCAAAGAAATAATAAAGGAAGGAAAGGGCCCCACATGTGCAAGAATGTTTGTGGCAGCTCTTTTTGTAGTGGCTAGAAACTGGAAACTGAATGGATGCCCATCAATTGGAGAATGGCTGAATAAATTATGGTATATGAATATTATGGAATATTATTGTTCTGTAAGAAATGACCAGCAGGATGATTTCAGAGAGGCCTGGAGAGACTTGCATGAACTGATGCTGAGTGAAATGAGCAGAACCAGGAGATCATTATACACGGCAACAACAAGACTATATGACAATCAATTCTGATGGACATGGCTCCCTTCAACAATGAAATGTTTCAAACCAGCTCCAGTTCACTGAAGAAAGCCATATACACCCAGAGAGAGGGATGTGAAATGTGGACCACAACATAACATTCTTATACTCCTTGATTGATGTTTGCTTACATTGTGTTTCCTTTATCTGATATATCTTTTGTGTAGATAAGATTTTTCTTGCACAACAATGATAAGTTTGGAAATATGTATACATATATTCGATGTGCCAATATTTTAACATAATTAACATGTAGTGGATATCCTGCCATGTAGGGGAGGGGTGGGGAGTTGGGGGGAAAAATTTGTAACAGAAAGCTATGTAAGGGTTATTGTTGAAGAATTACCCACACATATGTTATGCAAATAAAATTAAAAAAATATTCTATGAAAAAAAAATGCTGTCTCAATTATGATCTGTGCTAAATCTCTAGAGATACTTAAGTAAACCATTATGTCATCAGTAAATGGAATAATTTTATCTCTTTATGCATCATTGCATTTTAAATTTTTTTCTCTTGTCTTATTACTACTGTTAACATTTCCAGAACCATATCAAAACAACAATACTTTATTCTGGCATTTACTGGGAAAGGTTTAATGTATTCCCATTGCATATGATGCTTTCTTTTAATCTTAGATATACACTTGTTTACAGTTTTAGAAAAGATCCTTTTATATTCTTTGTATTCATTTTAGTATAAATATATTGGACTTTGTCAAAGACTGTTTCCTCATCTATTTAGGTAATCATACGATTTGAGATGTTTTCATTTTTAAATAAATATGTTGATTGCTTTCATAATGTTGAACTATCTTTGCATCCCTAGTGTAAATCCAATATGGTTATGATAAATGATGTCTTGGAGAAATTGCTGTGATCTGACAGGATTTATTAAAAAATTTTAATTGATATTTGTTAATATCAATATACAGTTCTTCTGTGCTTTATTCTTCCCTGATTTAGGCATTAGGTCCAAATTTGACTTACAAAGAAAATCCAATAGCGTGTTTTCCTTCTCAATTTTCAAAAATAACTTTGCATTATTGATACTAATTATTCTTTAAAAGTCTGATAGAATTCTACTGTTTAAACATCAGGACAAGGATTTTTTTTTCTTTATTTTCTTAGTGGCCTGTTCCATTATTTTTCCTGAATTTGGGTTGAGATTTCTATTCTTCTGGTATTTGGGGCATTTTATATTTTTGAAGTTGTTACTTCTATTCTATTTCTATGTTTCTTTTATGTTCAAAATTTTTTTTAGCATTTTGCTGTCCATAGTAGGTTCTTATAATTTTATTTATTTCCTCTGGTTTTGTTGTGATTTCATCATTTGCTATTTTGTTGATTTGATTTTTACTCTGTACTTTTAAACAGGTTGGCTAAAGTTTAAAAAAAAAAACAACTTAATTTTATTTAACATTACTAGAGTTTTCTTTGGTTTCCAGAGAAACAAAATTATTTTATGTTATCAATGTTTGGTTTTGCTTTGTTTTTTAGATTCACCTGATATATAACAAATTTTGCTCTAAATGCATATATGACTTTATTTTAAGTGTATTTTTCCTAAACAACAGGATATAGAGTTTTGTTTTCTAATTCAATTTGTCATTCTTTTTCATTTTTTTGGTTTCATCTTGTCACATTTCCAAATTAGGCTATTTCCCTTTTTCCTGTGTAAACATAGGACCTTATTTCTTCAATTATTTTTTCCTTAATCTACTTTAGGGCAAAACTCCTATTCCCACCAACTCTTATTCTTTTATCCATAACAGCTTTCCCCAACCTCCTGTTTGTTACTTTTTTCCTAGTTTTTGAGTTTTGCTTATTAGTTCCCTTTTCTTTCCTTAAATTTTATCTATTTCTCTTTTATCTATTTTTCTATTTACTTATTTTATCTATTTTCTATTTTTCTTTTAATTTTTAATATCTCTTTTGGATTTATTTTATGTATGTTATTTGTTGACTAACTTTTTTTAAAATGCATACTCTATTCAGAAATCATCTCTTTTTTTTTCACTGTTACTATATTTTTGTAAGGTTATGTTTTTTTTTTCTTTTTGCCTGACAACTGATTTAGCTGCACTCTAGAAATTTTTGGTATATGTTTCACCATTATCATTGACCCATTATTTAAGATTTCATTTAAGTCTGCATTTCTCCCTTTTATTTGTGGTACATGAAATAATTTAGCACTGTTTTTATTATGTTATAATCTTTAAAGGATATGTACTCTAATACATAGTTGGTTTCTGTAAAAATTTCATATGGCACTGAGAAATATATATTTGAGAGATCCATTTAGAAGATTTCACCGTTTTTTGGCTTTAGTTTCTATGGCAATTTTTTCAATTCTATATTTTCCCTTTCTTATAATCTATTATATTTATATAAAAATGAAAATCTCTAGTTTATCTCTTTTTATGTTATCAATGCTTAGTTTTGCTTTGTTTTTAGACTCACCTGATATATAACAAATTTTGCTCTAAATCCATATATGACTTTATTTTAAGTGTATTTCTCCTAAACAACAGGTTATAGAGTTTTGTTTCTTGATTCAATTTGTTATTCTTTTTCATTTTTTTTGGTTTCATCTAGTCACTTAAAATTATGAGAGATTTATGTTTTCCTCCATTTTTCTCCAATGCCTATTTTCCAAATTAGGCTATTTCCTTTTTTCCTGTGTAAATATAGTACCTTGTTTCTTCAGTTATTTTTTCCTTAATCTACTTTAGGGCAATTCTATTCCCACCAACTCTTACTCTTTTATCCATAACAGCTTTCCCCAACCTCCTGTTTGTTACTTTTTTCCCAGTTTTGCTTATTAGTTCCCTTTTCTTTTTTAAAATTTTATCTAGTCATTTAAAACTACTCCCTTCTTTCCTTTCAGGTAGTCCAAGTAAAGTCGTTCTTTTTCTACTCCCTTTCAACTTGTTTGTTAGTTTTTAAATTTTTATTTTATTACTTTTTTTTGCCAAAGAAATTTATTCCCTTACTATCTATTCTAGACTTTAATTCTTTGATTTATGACCCTTATATTTAGTCCTTCTTTAGTCTTTTCCTCCCATGGAATTAAAGCTACTAAGTTACCTATTTTGGGTTCTTTCTTCTAAACTAGTTCTATATTATTGTCTTGTAGATCTTAATCACTTTTCCCCATTTTTCTTCCATGCCTCACTCTTAGAAACATCAATTCCCATAGATGATAGAAAGAATATTGCCCCATGGTAGATTGGATTTTTCCTACATCCCTGATCAGATCACTATTAACTTTATTATTTATTATTAGCTTTGCCCTCCCCATAGCCATTTACCCCCATTTGCCATAAAATCTCTTTTCTGGGTCTATGCCCTCTTATTCTTCTGAGTGGCTATTATGTTCAGGAAGATTGATTCCCTTTTTTCTGTAGCAAGATAAATAATCTCTCTAAAAAGCAAATCCCTCCAGATTATACCCATTGTATGGTCTTCATTTCCCTTTATAGAATAATTCTCTTCCCCAATGGAAATATTCATCAGTGGTACAATCTCCTCTTATTAAAAAACATTAACAACAACTCCTTTCTCCCTTTGTTTCAGTTCCTCCTTTTGCCTTCTCACCCATCCTCCTATATCCTTTTTCCTGAAAGACTACAGAAATTATTTTCCCTTCACTATTAAACTTTGATTTAGAATATAACACATTCCCCTCTATCTTCCTTCTTTTCTCTTTTAATGTACCCTTCCAGTTTGTAGTTCAGTCCCATAAAAATATAAAATTATTTGTAAGCAGAGTGCTGTGAGGTTTGGTGCATGATGTTTCAGGGCAGTTTCTCCGGCATTGTTTTTATTTGACTTCTATTTTCACCCTCATCATCATTTATAGTTTTAGAAAGAAATTTTAATCTCTGTTAGTCTGTGTTGTTATTGTTATTCTTGTCTGTGATATTTGTTTATCTTTCCTGTGTTGTTGTCATCTAGGATGCTGACAAAACAAATAATTTGCTTAATTCAAGTTTGTTTGTTTTTTTTTAGTAGTGCTTAGAATGCCTCCTTTTTATTGAGTATACATTTTTCTTTCATTTCTTTGTGGTTTACAAGGTATATCATTTGGGGTTATATCTCAAGTTCCTTTGCTCTTCAAATACATTATTCCACTTCCTCCTGTGACTTCGAGTATTGTAGGGAAGGATATAAAATAGTTGTATATTATTTAAATTTCCTTTCCTTTATATTTAAAGGCCTTCCCCCAGTTGCTTGCAGAATTTGTTATCAGTAGAATTATTAAATTTAACCACTATATGTAAGTTTTTAGTTTGTTTTCTGGAAGTAATCTATAGATTCTTTCAATTGGCACATTTTTGTTTTCTGTGTTCAAAACTTCTGAGCTATATTCATGTATTAATTCTTGCATTATTATGTTCAGGTTTTCTGATTTGTTTTTTCTGGGAGACCTATAATCCTTAAGTTGTGTCTATACATCTTGATTTCTATGTTTTGCCTATAAGAAGATTATGTTTCCTTTTAAATTTATTGCTTTTTCCTTCTCCTCTTTCCGATTGCACTTTATTTCAGAATATTGCCTTCTCGATTTATTCTCTCCTTTCTTTCGTGAAACTTACCTCAATGAATTCAAGTTTATTCTGACAATTATCTTTGCTATGCAGTCTATAAATGCTCTCACAATTCTTATTTCTCTTTTAAATCATTCATTAATATGCTCACTTGGGCATCCACAGTGTACTGTGCCTCACTAGGCATTGATTTATATTCCTTTGTCTTGGCAGTATTTATTTCTATTCTGCTGATCTGTCTTTTCTCTTGGTTTATTTGCTTATGCTCAAAATATTTAATTAAATTTTCTTTTTCCTAAGACCTTTTGTAGATCTTTTCTTATAGTGCCATGATGCTCACTTTCTGACTCCTTCAATGTTTTTTCAGCATTTTCTTGTCATTTCTCAAGTTTTTATGTAGTTGTGCTTGACTCTTCATGACCCATTTGGAATTTTCTTGGCTTAGATACTGGAGTGATTTGCCACTTTCTTCACTAGCTCATTTTACAGATGAGAAAACTGAGGTAAGTAGGTTAAATGACTTGTCCAGGTTCACACTGCAAGTAAGTATCTGAGATATCTCTTCCTGACTTCAGGTGGGTCACTTTATTCACTGTACCACCTACCTGCTTCCAGCCTTCTCTAATACTCAATAATTCACATCCCACCAGCCTTTGTCCCAAGTGACTTCTTGGGAGACAAAACTGGCCCTGACAGGACTAGTGAATCCTTATATACTCTTAGCATCCCAACCCAGGTCCCTTTATTTCTTAGTTCCCTAACAGAGCAGTACTTCAGTACAGAGTGCTATATTTCCATTCGGAGCAAGTGTTTGCCTTTGGTTTTCTATGGCACTTGGAATGGGGGTTGGGAAAGGAGAATTGAGTTCCATTATAAATTGATGTATTCTCTGGTACTGCCCTGCCAGAGCATAGTGAGATTGGAGGATGAGTATGTTAAAGGTTAAAAATTAGACTTCTCCACTTTTAGTTCATTGAGTATTTTTACCTCCTTATGGTTCTTGGTGTTCTAGATCACAGAGACAGCTGAAATCGCAAATTGAATTACAAGTGATCACTTGCACATAACTCCAATTTTGGAGATGTTTTGAGAAATTGTGAGGATTGGTACAGTGTCTAGTTTTTCATCTTATTGATTCCCTGATACAGAAAACAAATTTTCTTTTTTTTTTAAATTTAATTTTATTTAATATTTTCCTCAGTTACATTCAAAACAATTTTTTAAAATTTGTTTTTAAGGTTTTTTAGTTCTAGGTTCTCTCTCTTATTCCCACCCATAATTAAGAAACCACATGTGAAGTAAAGTAAAATATTTCCATAAAAGTCAAGTTGTAAAAGAAAACATAGATGTCCCACCCTAATGAAAATAAAAGCCCTCAAGACAAATTAAGTTAAAAAGAGAGATAGAGACAGAAAGAGAGAATGCTTCAATATGTACCAGACATAATCAGTTCCTTCTCTGGGTATGGATAGGATTTTTCGTTATAAGTCCTTCAGAATAGTTGTGGATGATTATAGCAGTCATTCGCAGCTGGTCATCCCAGAACACTGCTATTATTTTGTATACAGATATTTCACTTTGTTCATGAAGGACTTTCCTTTTTTCCTGAGAGCATCCTGCTCATCATTATCCAGAAAATGATAATATTCCATTACAAAAGACATACCCCAGTTTATTGAGCCATTCCACACTCAATGGGCATTCCCTCAATTCCAATTTTTTTTTTTTTTGCTCTGAAAAATGAGCTGCTATGAATATTTTTGCACATATAGGTCATTTTCCTTTTTTTATGTTTTTTTGAATCTCTTTTGGTATTCATGCCTAATAGCTGTGTTGTTAGGTCAAAGGATATACATGAATTTATAGCTCTTTTTGGCAAAAAAGTAATAAAATGAAAATTTAAAAACTAGCAAACAAATTGAAAGGGAGTAAAGAAAGAGGAGCTTTACTTTGACTACCTGAGAGGGAAAAGGGGGTAGATTTAAATGACTAGATACAATTAAAAAAGAAAAGGGAACTAATCAGCAAGACTTAAAAACTAGAGAAAGCGGAATAAGCAGGAAGTTATAGGCAAAGGGGAAAGAGTTGATGGGAATCCTATGGGGAATATCCTATCCCCCTCCCATTTTCTTGCAGGATAATGTAGATTTCTACATCCCTATTGAGTATCTATGTTATTTCCTATTTGAGCCAATTCTCATGAGAGTAAGGTTCACTCACTCCCTCTCTCCTTCCCTTCTTCCCCAGCACTGTAACAGCTTTTTATTGTCTCTTTTTTTTTCTCAAATAATTTGCACCATTCCACTTCTCCCTTTCCCTTTCTCCCAATGTTTTCCCCTCTCACTCCTTAATTTCATCATTTTTTAAAAAAGATAATATCCCCTCCTATTCAACTCACCCCTGTGCCCTCTGTCTATATATACTACTTCTAACTGCCATAATAATGAGAAAGTTCTAATGTGTTATAAATATCATCCTCCCATGTAGGAATGTGAATAGATAAACCTTATTAAGTCCTTTGTGATATCACTTTCCTGATTATCTCCTCATGCTTTGCCAGAGTCCTGTATTTGAAAATCAAATTTTCCATTCAGCATTGATCTTTTCATCACAAATGCTTGAAAATCCTCTATTTCATTGAATGACCACTTTTTCCTCCGAAGGACTATACTCAGTTTTGCTGGTAGGTGATTCTTAGTTACAATCCCAGCTCCATGGCTCTCTGGAATGTCATATTTCAAGCCCTTCGGTCCTTTAATGTAAAAGCTTCTAAATCTTGTGTTATCCTGACTGTGATTCCACTACACTTGAATTGTTTCTTTTCTGCATGCTTGCCATATTTTCTCCTTGATCCGGAATTTGGCTATAATATTCCTGGGAGCTTTTATTTTGGAATCTCTTTCAGGAGGTGATTGGTGGATTCTTTCAATTTCTATTTTCTCTCTGGTTTTAGAATATTGACAGTTTTTCTTGATAATTTCTTGAAAAATAATGTTAAAGTTCTTTTTTCATCATGATTTTCAGATAGACCAATAATTTTTATTGGATCTATTTTTCAGGTCAATTGTTTTCCAATGAGGTATTTCACATTCTTTCCCTAATTTTCTTTTTTTTTTTTTTTGGTTTTGTTTTATTGTACCTTAATTTCTCATAAAGTCATTAGCTTCCATTTGCTTAATTTTTTTTAAGGAATTATTTTTCTCACCATCTTGGCTCTGCTTCCCCAGAAGACAAATTTTCAAAGTAAAACATGGGGCAAATGTGAGTGTATATGTCAAGAGATAAGATAATGATGAAATGAACAAAGTAAAATTGTTTGATATGCATTAGCTAAGGTCCAGTGCTCTTGCCTTCCACAATAGCATATTCAACGGCTCCAATAGAAGGAATGCTGGACCTGAAATCCAAATGTTCATTTCAATATTGTATAGACACTGATAGTTTTCTGATTCACAGAAAATCACTTGGTCTCTCTGAGCCTTAGCTTCCTCATCTATAAAATGGGGATAATAATAATAGCAATGCTAAAGGATTGTTTTAAAGTTAAAATGAAATGATGTATTTAAAGTGCTTTACAAACATTAAAAGACCATACAAATATGAGTTACTATTATTCCTAAATATTTCAGGAGATACTTAAGTGCTGGAATAATCATTAAAAATCTAAATTTTTAATGTCTTTATACTATTAAATTTTAATAAAGAAAAATTTGATTCTATGAGTTACTTATTAAGCCTCTGCTGAGCTCTATTTTTCCTCTTATAAAGAGATTGAAATATAGCTTCTGCACAGTAAGAGGGAAATAGTGTTTTTTCCCATTATGACACATTTTTTGCTTTGTTTGTTGATAATTAGACCCAAATTAGGTCTCAAAAGGAAAAATCTTGCTAACATTCTGATTAGTGATATTGGCAAGTTGCCAGCTGAAAAGCTTCTATTTCTTCCTTTGATAAAAACTGAAAGAATAATAACAAATGGAAAAAATAAAATTATGGCTTCCCTCCCTGTGCCAGTCAAAATCATGCATTTCCCAGATTGCAAAATTACAACATTTGAAAATAGGGAAGAAAAGGACTGATTCTTGTTGAGTTAGGGAAATATTTTGGTTATCACTTTAATAAGCTTTCACCCCAAAATATCAAATACATACTTCAAAGCTATATGAACACAAATGTAGAAATAATTTCAAACTGACAAAACTATTTTAAAGTGCTTGATTATTTAAGAAAAGGCACATTTAATATTTTAAACTACTTTTCAGGAACTAAGTGAATTTGAGAAATAGAGATGATAGAGCATTTAATAAGCATTTATTATGTGTTAGGAACTGGTCTCACTACTGGGAATATTAATAAAAAGTCAAAGAGACTTTTTATTAAGGTATTATTATTATTCAGATTAAGAAGCTTACATTCTAATGGGGAAAGACAACAAACAAAAGGAAGCTGGAAAGAATGGGGAGAAGATAAACCTACCTGGAAGATACAACAGTCCTGAGGATCAGGAGTGGATATCAGAATCCAAAAAGTTAACATTTCCCAGACACTTCTTGAAATGGAAGTCCAAGACAGGAGCTCACCAGTCAGTGGGGGAGGATTGTAGGCAGGAGTGGGAACATCACCAGGGTAAGAAAGCTGCTGGTGAAGAGGTGGAGAAAGTCCAGGAAATCAAGAGTGAGCTGGGAGAGAAGAAGCTCAACCTTATTAATTTTGTTGACTTTATTCATACAGACATTAAAGTTGGAATGAATATCAGTGGTTATTTCTAGGTGATATAAGAATATGTTCATTCCATTGATTAATAAATATTTTAAAGCTCCTACTATGTGCCAGGCACTGTGCTAAGCACTGGGGATACAAGGACACTCACCCAAAAAGCCATATAAGTCAGTATGGAGCAACACCCTAACATTCAGATGAATCCTTTGCTTTCCCAGAGGGTTCAACACAGTCCCCACAGTACCATAGTACTATTGTTTGAATTTCCTACCTCCTTCACCAGAAGTCAAACATGCTGGATGGGCAATCCTTTCCCATTTAACCCGCACTGTTTAAATAATGTAGTGTATTAGGAAAGGCAAAGCCCCTCTGTTGTGGTTTCCAGACCCTTACCATTCTTCTACATATGGAGAATTGTGAAAGAGATCCTCCTCTCTAAGAGCAAACTACTTTCTCCCTCTAAAAAAATAGATCTATGCATTTCCAAACTTAAAGTTTAAGCATTTTTATTCTCTCACCAAAACAAAGAGACAACCAAATCTGTAAAGAAATAGTCTAGAGCACCTTGGAGTGAGGTAGGATCATTTCAGGTGATTTGGAAATTGTGCAATAGATATTCCAGGGGTGTCCTGCCTCCATTCCAAACTCTGTCTAAATTGTCATGAGAGGACCAATTAATTTGACAGTTCCTGCAACATATTTGACAATTTTCCATCTGCGCTCTCCCTTATTATACAGTTATTATTAAAACTAAAGAGATGATCCATTGTATGTCTAACCAAAGTGTGTTACTGGTGTGATCAGGGCTAGTTGAAGACATCTGAAGACATTTTTGGTTTTAGAGTATTCCATACATAAAACTTATTCAAGAAGAGATGGATGATAAGAAACATTGATTTTATCCCTCAGACTTCTGCCTATTGAATAGTGAATTTTAAATACACAACAACAACAACAACAAACACCCTTAAACTTCACAACAGAAATGACTTAAGAAGTATCAGGAAAGAAAGCCAAGGAATTCAAGATTTTATGCTAACTCATTAATCAATTGAAGACAGACTACCTCATTAATCAATTGAAGATAAAAGTCTCCATTAAAATTCTGCAGTCTTTAAGAAAGAGGAGGATAGAACTTAAAAAAATCTAAAAAGGGAATGCTAGGTCCAACAGGAGCTACCAGCATTGCAGCAATGGGAAAATTATTTAGATGTGATTGTATTTATATTTACATGTATATATACATATATACATGTATGTATTTCCATCCTATAGTATTTGAAAGAATATCCTTTAATGTAATGAAATATATTATTATGCTACCCAAAAAATTGAAGACACAGAGAAATAGTATTACAAAAACAAATATTCTGCAAGACTTAAGAACTCTGATCAACCAAGATTCCAAAAGACTTATGGTGAAAATTACAACTCAACTTCTGATCCAGAGATAATAGATTAATATGCAGAATGAGACACATCTGTCTGGGTATGATCAACATGGGAATTTGTTTTGCTTGTCTATACACTTATTATTAAAGTATCTTTTGACTTTTTTTCCTCAGGTAAGAGGGGAGAGCATTTAGCTTAATATTTGAGAAAATTTTATATATGAAAAGAATGTTAATATATAATAAGGTACATTCAAGATTTTTATTGTCGATATTGAAGAAGTGGTCACCATGAAAATTCATATTAAAACAATTTTTAATAAGCATCAACTAAGTTAGGTTCACTTAAATCAGTGCTTCCAAAAAAGGGCTGTGATTTTTTAAGTGTGAATACTCTTTCCCCTGATATGGATCACTACGACCCCCTCTAGACTTTGGTTAAATGTTGGACATGAATTGCTTTGACAAAAAAAAAAAATCATCATCCGGTAGTCAACCTTTTGTTCACAAACTGGCATTTAAGTGAGACTGACTCTTAGATGACAGGAACACTGTCCATTATTGAAACTGTGCTCAGTTAGGTGGGAACTGCTAATGGGCTGTGCCCTACTGGCATGATCTTAGGGAATGACTGGTTACCTTAAATCCATAAAGAGTCAATGGAATAGATTTCTGAATAGAGGAAGTTAGATATTCACAGACAATCATTAAAAAGATGTGCAGAATGTGATTTTCATTTTTCTGTTATTCTCAGAGTAGAAAGAAGGGTGGAAATACTACTTTTTCAGTTTAGAGGTATCTTTTAAAAATTCACTTCAAATGTGTATTTGTGATGTTTTAGAAGATGGGGAAAAAACACCTTTAGGATTTCAACTTATGTTGTAGTCGTCCTTCTGTAAAGCTCTTTTAAATGTGATAAAAAATTACTAGCATGCTGGAAGGAATGCTAGGCCATCCAAACAGCACAGACCGAGGCATATTTAAAGGGTAAGTTAATTTACATTTTTTTTAAAATACCATCTCAAACTGTAGGCAGATTTTTACAGCTCTGACTACTGAAACATTTTGCATTTATAATTCAGAGGAACCAACCATTGCTCCTCATGCCATTATATGGAAGGTCCCTTAGAGGATGTCCAGTCTAACCCCTTGGGCAGCTAGTTGGTTCAATAGATAGAGTACTAAAATCAAGCAGACTCATCTTTCTGAATTCAAATCCAGCCTCAGACACTTACTATCTGTGTGACCCTGGGTAAGTTACTTAACTCTATCTACCTCGGTTTTCTCATCTGTGAAATGAGCTGGAGAAGGAAATGGCAAACCACTCCAGGATCTTTGCCAAGAGAACCCTAAATGGGGTCCCGAAGAGTCAGGTGTGACTGAACAACAATAAAATCTGTTTTGTTTTTCAGATGAGGAAAACTAAAGGGACATGAAGTGATTATCCAAGATCATATAGTTGTCTAGAAATGTTAGGATTCAATTCCAGGCCCTCTGACATCAAAGCCAGTGATAAGATAATGGCCTGGGACTTAGAAGGTCTTGACCCTTAGCTATTCATTAGGTCTTGGGGAATCATTTCTTGTCCTGCTCAGTCTCATATTTAAAAGAAGGGAAAAAATGCCATATCCTCTCAAGGCTCTCCCAACTCTAAAATTTTATAATTCTCTCAGTTTTTACCTAAAATTATGTTAACACACTGACGCAGGGGATAAACACATGGATTTTGGAGTCAGAGGGCTATGTTGGGATAAGTTCTGTTACTTAACACCTGGGTGATCTCAGTCAAGTCAATTAACTTGTTTGGGTCTCAGTTTCCTATTTTGTAATAATAGGTTCAGTAGCGGCTGGTCTCAGCACTTAGATGAAGCACTTTTCCTGCCATGTCAGGGGTGAGTGCTGGAGAGAATCCCAAAGGATTCTCTTGGGATTATTTTGCAGAGATAGGAGGGAGTTAGAGATCTGACCCCCCCAATACTCTGCTCCCCATCCAATTTGAAAGTGTGCTCAAATATTCCTGAGTACTTTTTTTGCCTCCCATTACACCCTATCCTAGAAATACAATAATACTTCCCTGATTTATTTTAAGCCCCTTAAGGTCTAATTCTATGTTCATCTATGTATCCTCAGGATCTAGCACAATGTCTTTAACATAGCAGGTATTTAATAAATTGAATCAAATATTCTCTGCTTGTATCCCTAGCATTGCTCCTGCCTTTTTTTACTTGGTTTAGCATGTCATTTAACCTCTTTAGGGCTTCAGCTTCCTCACCTGTAAAATGAGATGGCTTCTCAGATCCTTCCTAATTCTACTTTTATGATTGTATGGCCCTGTGGCAGGATATCCCCTTTAAAAGAAAAAAAAAGATTGCTTCCAGCCTGTTAGTTGGTTCCCTAAACCTGGGGAGCTCTAAATAGTGACTTTTTTTTTGAACTCTTGTCCATAGGACATGTATTTGTGTTATTACTGTGTCAAAGTCAACTAGACACCTAGACAAAACAATTCATTTCTCTAACCCTGAGGCGACTTTGCTAATGTCAATTTTCCAAGTATCCACCCTAGATTACTCAAGTCTTGTTCAGCTGCCATTCCCCACCTCCAAAGCCATTTCATTCGAACACCCCTCCTGCCCTCAGGAAATTAATGCTGACAGCCATAGAGAAGTGACTTTCCTTGAACATCCTTTTTCTCTTGATAAATTTTTTCAGATGCTTCAGTTAAATTCCATATTAAAAAACAAAACAAAACAAAATTTTCAAAAACATCATTTCTACTTGTTGGACTCTTGAGGCTGCTTTTGTAGAAAGGTGATAGAACTCCGAGTTATTGACCCAAAAGTTATTTTGTTGTTCAGTTGTTCAATCTTGTAGCATGCCAGCAGCTATCCTCTCCCAAAAATCTGTCTAAGTTCATGTTCATTGCTTCCATGACACTATCCATCTCATCCTCTGCTATCCCCTTCTCCTTTTGCCTTCAATCTTTCCCAGCAGCAGATTTTTCCTATTGTGTTCCATCTTCTCATTATGTGGCCAAAGCATTTAAGCTTCAACTTCAGTATTTGTTCTTCCAAAGAACAGTCTGAATTAATTTCTTTAAGTATTGACTGATTGGATATCCTTGCTGTCCAAGACACTCTCAAAAGTCTTCTCCAACACTGCAATTCAAAAGTATGGGTTCTAAGGTTCGTAGCTTTCCTTATACTCCAACTCTCACAATCATGCATTGCTACTAGAAAAACCATAGCTTTGACTATATGGACCTTTGTTGGTAAAGTGATGTCTCTGCTTTTTAGTATGCTATCCAGAAATATTATAGCTTTTCTTTCAAAGAGTGGTATTTAATTTCATGGCTTTAGTCAGTGACTGCAGTGATCTTTGAGTCCAAGAACATAATATCTGACACTGCTTCCATTTATGAAGTGATGGGACCATTTACCAAGATCTTAATTTTTTTTTAATATTGAGCTTCAATTTAGCTTTTACACTCTTTTTCACCCTCATCAAGAGACTTCTTAATTCTTCACTTTCTGCCATCAGAGTGGTATTGTCTACATATCTGGGATTGTTCATTCTCCCAGCAACCTTGATTGACTTTTTGATCTGCTCAGCCTGTCATTTAACATGCATTAACATGCAGATTTTTACTCTGCATATAAGTTAAATAAGGTAGCAACATGCAATTTTGTCATATTCCTTTCCCAATTTTAAACCAATCAGATGTTCCATGCTCAGTTTTAACTTTTGCTTCTTCACCTGCTGTTTGCTTTACATCAATCTTCCCATTGCTTCTTTTAGTAGATTATAATGAATTCAAGGGGAAGTTAGGATGGAGAACTGGGATGGAGGAAAATTAAAGTAGTAAGAACAGAGCTGGGGCTCACACCCAAGTTCTTTAGCTTCAAATGCAACGATCTTTCTATTATATTATTATGCTCCAAGGCCAAGAGAACTAATCTTCTCGCAGTGTTCTATGCTTTAATTGAGTGGTATCAGACTCAACTGGAACCAGAAGCCATT
The DNA here is from genome assembly GCA_023553655.1 of Myrmecobius fasciatus. Lineage (NCBI taxonomy): Eukaryota > Metazoa > Chordata > Mammalia > Dasyuromorphia > Myrmecobiidae > Myrmecobius > Myrmecobius fasciatus. The sequence continues at coordinate 64,455 of JAJPUD010000730.1, read as the reverse complement.
AATCCATATGTAAGAGGCCTTTGCAGACCAAATACTGACTTAATTTTAAAACATTATCTTTTATTGTATTTTAATTTTGTTAAATATTTCCCAATAACTTTCTGATCTGGTTCATCTTTGTAAGATATGAGACCTTGTGTTTCCACAGAAAAGCACAATACTTTCATAGATATACCTTGGACTTATTGTTAAAATCAAACTAAATTGACTGAGGGTCATGAAGACAGGAAAAGGATAAAGTTTGTAGCTTAGCTGTAGTACCTATGCTTAATTACTTTATGAATATTAACTTCTCTCCAGGAGATGCTTAGGCTCATTTTAATGATCCTGTGATGTATGTGGTGGGAGGGGGAACATATCTAGGAGTAAGTATATAGGAAACAGGGAAGGAAGTTGTACCTCCTAGAGTACCCAGCAAATGGGGAAATGGGGAGTGACCCTTTAGCCAGGAATAGGGATATAATATTTGATCCTTCTCTCCTAGAGTGTGCCTTTTCTATAATAAGACACACCCACTTCTGTAGATGTGTAATAAAACAGACTTTTAACTTCATCCCTTTCTGAGTCCAAGAGGTTTATTTTTCACAGCTTACTTAATGCTGCTAGAAGGCTACATGTTTAACATTGGATCATTTACAGGAAACTGGGAAGACCTTGAATTAATGCAAGAAGTAAGTAGAATTAGAATAATTTTTACACTGATAACATTAAGGAGAAAAACAACTTTGAAAGATTTAAGAATCAAGGCAAGAATCAACTATTCTTTTTTTTGTTTTGTTTTTGTTTTTGTTTTTTGTTTTTTTTTTTTTTTTGCTGAGGCAATTGGGGTTAAGTGACTTGCCCAGGGTCACACAGCTAGGGACTGTTAAGTGTCTAACACCAGATTTGAACTCAGGTCCTCCTGACTTCAGGGCTGGTACCCTATCCACTGCGCCACCTAGCTGCCCCTAAGAATCAACTATTCTTACTAAAATATAATTTACCACTCATCTGATATACAGGTGATCAACTTAAAATGCAGAAAGAAACATACATTTTTGGAAATGACTTATGTGGGAATTTGATTTGCTGACATATAGAACTATGTATTGAGAGCTTTGATTTTTATTTTTCATTTTGTTTTAAATTTACTTAATGAGGGGAGGTAGTGGGAAAGATTGATTTTTTAAATTGCTACTTGAAAAATTATTTTTAAAAAAGAATGGATACTAAGAAAGTTTATGCATTGTATCATTAGAAAGGTGTCCTCTCCATTCAGCCTTGGGCTATCTTTTCAGTTAGCCCCAGACTCTACCAATTTTGCCTACAACACATTTGCTTCTCTATTGAAGTCATCTCCAAAGGTAATATATATATATATATGTATATATATATATATATATTTAATTTTAAAAAAAGGATGGGAGGATAGATCACATAACATACTCCTCTCTTATCTCCAGCACAAACATGCTACCCTTTACCCACTATCTCCCAAATCTCCCTTTTATAGAGGGCTATAGTTAGTTACTCCTGGGGCAGTTATAATGTAACCACACCTTAGACCCCCACAGTAGCAGCTGCATCTATTCCAATCAGAAAATCCCCTCCTTTCACCCATCTCAGTTTACCCCCAGATTACCTTGTGGCCATGGCAAGACCTCCCTTGGAGGGAACCTTGAATTTCAGGGAGCAAGTCTCCCCACCTTCCGTTTTTTTTAGGGGTAGAACAGACTGAAGTTATCCACGATGAACAAGCATGAGTGAGTTATGTGAGTTCTGAGTTATATGAGTTATTTTATCTTTTACTAAAAACCTACCCTGTTCTCAAAATTTATTTCTATTGAGGGAACTTGCATTCTTCCAGTAAGTTAGGCCCATAACCTCACAGGTAAACCTGATGACTCACTTTGACTCAGTCACTTGTCAAATCTTGTCATACATCTCTCACATCTGTCTCTTCTCTGTACTCACAACCAACATCCCAATTCAGGTCATAATCCCCTCTGACGTACATGATTACAATTGCCTTCTAATTGGTTTTCTGTTCCTCAAATTTCACCAATCTGCTTCAAATCCACTCTACACATACCTTCCAAAGTGATTTTTCTAAAACACAGGAATGACAAATGATCCTTTCTCCCCATTAAATAAGCACCAGAAGCTCCCTATTACCTCTACCAATTAATAAACCCTTTTGTTTGCCATTTAAAGCCCTTCACACACCCTTGTGATCACTGCTGTTTGGCCCTTCATTTGTGTCCCATGGACCATAGCACGCCAGGCCCTTCTGTGCTCTGCTCTCTCCCAAAGTCTGTCCAAGCTCATGTTCGTTGCTTCCATGACATTATCCATCTCATCCTCTGCCTTCAATCTTTTCCAACAGCAGGGTCTTTTCCAAAAAGTCCCCTCTTCTCAATATGTGACCAAAATATTTCAGCTTCAGCTTCAGTATTTCAATGAATAACCTGAATTATTTTAAGTATGATTGATCTGAACTCTCTGCTATCAAAGGGAGTCTAGCATCACAACTCAAAAGCATTTGTTCTGTGGATCTGAACTTTTCTTATAATTCAACTCTCACAGCCACATATTACACATATTACTAGAGCTTTGGCTATATGGACCTTTGTTGGCAAGGCAATGTCTCTGCTTTTTGGTATGCTGTCCAGATTTGCCATAGCTTTTCTTCCAAGAGTCTTTTAATTTCATATGTCTGTGGTGATCTTTGAGCCCAAGAATAAACTGAAATTGCTTTCATTTCTCCTTCCTCTATTTGCCAAGAGGTGATGGAACTGGTTGCTGAGATCTTAGCTTTGAGATGTTAAATCTTCAAGCCAGCTCTTACACTTTCTTCTTTCACCCTCAAGAAGAGATTTCTTAATTCCTCTTCATTTTCTGCCATTAGAATGATATTGTCTACATATCTGAATTTGTTGATATTTCTCCCAGCCACCTTAATTCCAATTTTTTGATTCATCCGGGCTAGAATTTTCATGATGTACTCTGAATATAAAGTAAATAAGGTTACAATCAATATACAGCCTCATCATACTTCTTTTCCAATCTTAAACCAGTTGTTTTTATGTGATTCCACCTGTTGCTTCTTGGCCCATTTACAGGTTCCTCAGGAGACAAGATGATCTGGTTACATTTTGTTGTCATTCACACATCAAAAATTTTAGTATAGTTAATGAAACAGAAGTATATATTTTTTGGAATTTCCTTTTCTCCATAATATTGTGAATATTGGCAATTTGGTCTCTAATTCCTCTGTCTCTTTGAAAACCAGCCTGCTTTTCTGGTACTGCTTGGTTCACATATTGCTAAAGTCTAGCTCACAGTATCTAAGCATAATCTTGCTGGCATGCGAAATAAGCATAATTGTTTGGTAATTTGAACATTCCTTGGCATTGGCTTCTTTAGGATTGATCTTTTCCAACCCAGTGGCCACTGTTTTTTCCCACATTTGCTGCCATATTGAATGTAGCACTTTAACAGCACCATCTTTTAAGAGTTTTAAAATTGCTCAGCTGGAATTTTATCATCTCCACTAGTCTTATTGTAAATTATTTCATTCTCCAGAATGTATAGCTTTAAGTTCAGTAATTATATAATTATTGTTATGAAAGATATTAAAGGCTTTCTTGTTTACTTCTTTTGTATATTCTTGCCATCTCTTCTTAATTTCTTCTACTTCTGTTAAATTCCTAACATTTTTGTCTTTTATCCTTTATTTTTTTATTTTTATTTTTTGCTTTTTGCTGAGGCAATTGAGGTTAAGTGACTTGCCCAGGGTCACACAGCTAGGGACTGTTAAGTGTCTGAGACCAGATTTGAACTCAGGTCCTCCTGACTTCAGGGCTGGTGCTCTATCCACTGTACCACCTCTTTTATCCTTTCTCATTTTTACATCAAACTTTTCCTTGATATCTCCAGTTTTCTTGAAGAGATCCTTTGTCTTTCCCATATTGTTGTTTTCTTCTATTTCCTCACATTCTGATCCCAGTCTACTGTGTCTTTTAAAATTTCTATATACTACTTCCTTTTCTACACACTAAGCAGGAAGGAAACAAACATTTTAAAATATCATTTATCTTATGTCTGAACAGGATTTGAACTCAGGCCTTCCTGATTCCAGGTCCAGTACTTCTATCTACTATGCCACCTAGTTGTCCTGTCAAACCAAACTAGTCTTCCTACTGTTCCTCACATTCATATAAAGACAAATCCAAAAATATTCAAATGTGAATAGGAAAATAAAGTATGAGGGCATCTAGGTGGAGTAGTGGATAGAGCAGCAGCCCTGAAGCCAGGAGGACCTGAGTTCAAATCTGCCTCAGACATTTAACATTCCCTAGCTGTGTGACCCTGGGCAAATCACTTAACCTCAATTGCCTTCAGCAAAAAAAAACAAAACAAAAAAAAAAAGTATGGTACAATAGTTTAGCAAAACTATATCAAAAACAAAGAATGAATTTACATTTGAAATTTTATGCTCAATTAAAATTTTTCTATTGTTTTTGCATTGAATTTTATGAATACCTACGTGCAAAGAAACATGACTCCTGCTGAGCAGTTGTTATGATGACCTAATATCTGGTTGTTGTATTGTGCATGTCTCAATAAAAATACATGTTTAAAAATACTTGTAATGGTGAGACTGGCCCATAGAAGTTATTGTTTGAAACATGCTCAGATAATTTCCCTTTTGGTTTCAATCCAAAAGATCATGTGGAAACTTTAGGGAGCCATCTCAGTCAGAATGACTCAGGATTTAGTGTTGTGGTGATAAAAAGTCTTATAACTGACTGAGGAGCCAGAAAAATTGATGACTCAAGAGGAGTTGATTTAGAACCAAATGAGAACATAAAATGTATAACTTGTCCATCTTTTTTTTGTTGTTGTTGTTTTTGGCAAGTGAGCGAAGAACTGCTTTGAGCTTCTGGATGAAAGAGTGATAGCCATATTTCCCCATCTGGCCATCATTGGTCCATCAGTACATGAAACCTCTTTTTCTTTTCTTTTTTTTTAAATTTGGAATGAATGTATATTCCAAGAGATAACTATCTAAGTGACCTTGCAAGTATGGTAAAAACAGAGATCCTAATACCATGTAGTTATATATTGAGGGATTTTTTTTTTTAACAAAAACTCCACCAGAGGCAGTAGCAGTATTTATCCCTGCTAGATAGGGACTGTAAGAGAAGTATCTAAAGGTACATGTGTTACTTAAGAACAGTAGCAGCTTCAGGAAGTATGACTCTTGAAGAGAGCTAATTATGGATTCTTGAAAGACAACAGAATTCAGAACTCAGTGAAAAGCTACAAAAGAAAAAAAAAAAAAGACATCCACGTTTTGTTCATTCTTCCCCGGCGAACTTGTGTTTTAAAGGAGAGAGTGTGTTTCCAGTTTGTCAAGACTGTTTTGTACTAAGTATTCTTGCTATACTTTTTCGATAAATTCTGCTTCTAAAAGATAACGGAGGGGCAGCTAGGTGCTGTAGTGAATAGAGCACCAGCCCTGAAGTCAGGAGGACCTGAGTTCAAATTTGACCTCAGACACTTAGCACTTCCTCGCTGTGTGACCCTGGGCAAGTCACTTAACCCCAATTGCCTCAGGGAAAAAAAAAGATAACAACAAAACTTATGCAGCCAAAATTAGCAGCAGAAAACTGGGGAAGGGGGGGATTTTACATCCAAGGGCTTTGATTTCTAAATCATTTCTAAAACAGAGAATTATCTCAAATTTATAAGAATACAAGCCATTCATCAAAGGATATAAACAGATAATTTACAGATACAGAAATTGAAATTATTTCTAACCATATGAAAAAGTGCTCTAAATAAGTATTGCTCAGAGAAATTCAAATTAAGACAACTCTGAGGTACCACTATAACACCTCTCAGATTGGCTAAGATGACAGGAAAAGAATTTTGAAGTCCTTTATAATTGAACTTTTCCTTATATTTCTAGACTTTTTACATTTTATTCTCCTCTATATGTCCTTACAATCCAGTGTCACTGGCATTGCTATTCTTTGAACAAGATACTCATTAATATATGCAAGCATAATATGACAAAACAAATTCCCACATGGGTCAAGCTTGAACATGTCTCTGCTTTTTAAATTCTTTATCATGATTTTATTATATATTAAATTGTATATTATATATAATTATATGCATATAATATATTATATTATATAATTATATTATTATTCATTGGTTTGTCACTCTGACTTATACTGATATTGATCAGCATTACAAAGTTGTTTAAAATTATTTTTCTCTAATGTTATCACTATAGAAAATGGTATCCTACTTCTCACATCATGCATCAATTCATGAAGTTCTTCCCAGTTTCCTCTTGAAATTATCCATTTTATCATTTCTTATGACATTACTTTCATGCATCACAATTTGTTTAGTCATTGTCAAATGAGAGAACTTTTTTTAGTTTCCATTTTGGGGCTACCATTAAAAGAGCTGTTATAAATATTTTTGCACATGTATATCCTTTTCCTCTTTAATTTCTTTTCAATATAAGCCTACTAATGTGATAAAACTGCATCTAAGAGTATGCAAATAACTCTCTTTGCATAGGTTCAAATTGTTTTCCAAAATGATTGAATCAATTCACAATTCCATCAATAGCACACTAGTGAACCTGTTTTCCCATAGTCCTGCCAAGATTTGTAATTTTCCTCAATTATTTTTGAGTTTGTCCTAATATTTCTTGTTGCCTGGTGAAATCATTGAGTTCCATTTGCTATATTTCTGTTTTTCAGGGTGTCTTCAACTTGAATATAATTTTTCAACTTTTGTTCTAAACCATTTTTTTCCAATTTTATTCTCAAATGTCACATTTCAATTCTAATTTTCACTTTTTATCCCTCACTTCATTTCTTGTTACTCTTATTAACCTAACAATCAGGCCAGTCTTTTCTTTAAGGTCCTACTTGCATGCATTATAGAAAAATACTTCTTTCTTCTGGATTAACTCCTTGGGCTTCTCTTAACATAATATTTCCTTATTGTGTTAGGTATTTTGTTTTGAAACTTCTGTTTTTAGATTGGGACTTTGTGCTAAGTCTTCCCACAATCCTCGGTGAGATAGGATGAGACCAAGGTCCTGCTTGGTCTTATAGGGATGTTGCAATTCTAAATGGAATGACTGGGACCAACCAGGCCCCACCCTCTGCTACAATTCTTCAAGGCTGGTGACCCAAGGTGGGTGTTGACCTCAGCACATTTCTTAGCTCCTTTTCCTTGCACAATCCCTAACTGGGAGTTGGTTCCATGCCCCACTGTGATTCTGATAAGACCCATTTGTATATTGGAGATTATTTTCAGCTCCTTCAAATCCCAAAACTTGTATCTGGTTGTTGAGTTGACCTTGAGTTCTGTTGTGGACATTAGTGCCCTCACCTATTCTCTTCCCTGCCCTTTCTACAGGAAATAGTGACCTTTGGAAGATAGCTCTGTCCTTGATTGACATTCACAGAGCTGAGATCTTGCTGGCTTCAACCTCAAGAAGTTCACTCTGGTTTCTGCATCTCCTAAAACATTACTGCTCAAGAGTACTTCATTTTTTTTTCAATTTAATCCAAAAATCATCTATTTATAAGCATCTACAATATACAAGGAATTTAGAATGGGTTAATGAATGCCACTGAGGGAACTATTGCCATTTTATATATATCAAGATGACATTACTGGTTTGAAAACTCCTTGAAGGCAAGGATAATGCCATATTCTTTTTTGCATATGCCTTGGCTCCTATCACTTTTTTTTATTTTTAAAAATTTTTTATTAAAGTTTTTTTTTCAAAACATATGTATGAAAGAAATAGAGTAGTTTGATCAGTGGAATAGGATAGGATCACAGGACAAACTATAGCAATCTAGTGTTTGACACACCCAAAGACCCCAGCTTTTGGGATAAAAGCTCACTATTTGACAAAAACTGCTGGGAAAATTGGAAACTAGTATGGAAGAAATTAGGGCTTCATCCATACCTAACACCACATACCAAGATAAGATCTAAATAGGTTTATAATTTAGATATAAAGAGTGATATTATAAACAAATTAGAGGAACAAAGGATAGTTTACCTCTCAGATCTATAGAGAAGGAAGGAATTTGTGTCCAAAGAAGAACTGGAACTCTTAATTGAACACCAGATAGATAATTTTGATTAAGTTAAAAAGGTTTTGTACAAACAAAACTAATGCAGACAAGATTAGGAGGGAAGCAATAAAGTGAGAAATCATTTTTACATTTCAGGGTTCTGATAAAGGCTTCATTTCTAAAATATATAGAGAATTGACTCAAATATATAAGAATTCAAGTCATTCTCCAATCAATAAATGGTCAAAGGATATGAACAGACAATTTTCAGATGAAGAAATTAAAACTATTTCTAGTCATATGAAAAGGTGCTCCAAATCACTGTTGATCACAGAAATGCAAATTAAGACAACTCTGAGGTACCACTACACACCTGTCAGATTGGCTAAAATGACAGGAAAAGATAATGACGAATGTTGGAGGGGATGTGGGAAGACTGGGACACTGATACATTGTTGGTGGAACTGTGAATGGATCCAACCATTCTGGAGAACAATTTGGAACTATGCTCAAAAAGTTATCAAACTGTGCATACTCTTTGATCCAACAGTGTTTTTACTGGGCCTATGTCCCAAAGAGATCTTAAGGGAGGGAAAGGGACCCACATGTGCAAGAATGTTTGTGGCAGCCCTTTTTGTAGTGGCAAGAAACTGGAAACTGAGTGGATGCCCATCAACTGGAGAATGGCTGAATCAATTATGGTATATGAATGTTATGGAATATTATTGCTCTGTAAGAAACGACCAGCAGGATGATTTCAGAGAGGCCTGGAGAGACTTGCATGAACTGATGCTTGGTCTAATGAGCAGAACCAGGAGATCATTATACATGGCAACAAGATTATATGATGATCAGTTCTGATGGGCATGGTTCTCTTCAACAATGAGATGATTCAAACCAGTTCCAATTGTCCAGTGATGAAGAAAGCCATATACAGCCAGAGAGAGAAGCCTGTGGGATTTGAGGGTGGACCATAACAACATTTTCATGCTTTCTGTTGATGTTTGCTTGCATTTTGTTTTCCTTTTCAGGTATTTTTTCTTGTAGATCTGATTTTTCTTGTACAGAAAGATAACTGTATAAATATGTATACACATATTCGATTTGACAAGTATTTTAACATAATTAACATGTATTAGATTTCCTGCCATGGGGGGGGTTTAGGGGAAAGGACAGAAAAATTTTTAACAGAAGGCTTTGCAAGGGTCAATGTTGAAAAATTACCCAAACACATGTTTTGCAAATAAAAAGCTTTAATTAAAAAAAAAACATATGCGTATATAATTTCAAGAGTATCTATATGTTTCAAGTCCTATGAAATCAGTTTAGAGAAAGGATTCAGGCTGTTTATTGGAGCTTATATTGACTTCTTTCTTCCCTGGCTCAGCCCCACTCCCAGAGCATGTAGGCTTCTGTCGGTGGTCTTCTACAGTGCTGGATGGAGGAGCTTACTGCAGTTTCTCTTTGGTATTTCTTGATAATCTTGATAATTTCCTGATAATCTGATGATTATAGCTAAGATTAAATCTTTGCTACAGAATAAGTAAACTAAATGAGATCTTCTTGGACTTTCTATCTCACTGTCTTAATTGGAAATCATGATAAATCCTTTTTTGGATTAAATTCAATTAAAATCCCATGATGCAGGACACCAGACTGTGTTTCTTGGATTTTGATTCTCTTCTTCCCTCCCTTCCAGAAAAGTATTTTTTAAAATGCAAGTTACTCAACAGCCTGCATGGAAAATGACAAATTTACCTCTGGGGGAATCACATCTTGAACATGAATGAGTATAAAGGTAAATAAAAAAAGAGCCTTTAACTTCCCTCTGAGAATTCTGAAATCAATTTGTTCCATTTTATTTTCCGTTTGTCTCAGGACAGTATTTCTTTTTCTCTATAACTGTCTTTTTCCTAAAAAAAAAAATAAAAACAAAAAAATACCAACCAACCACTAGCTCTTCCACTCCATCCTTCCAAGCCCACTGGGTTTCTTTCCCTTCTTCAGGGTGGTTGCCTAGCAACAAGGATTCCATGCTGGGTGGCAGTTGGTCCTCTGAGGCTCTACCTCCTCAGAAGTCCTTGTGGCAGTTGGCCAATGAGCTGGTCTCTTGCGGTGTTTCAGGATGAAGAAGAGTCCAAATAACCCCCAAGTGACTCTGGGTTTAAACCGCAGCTCTCAAAGATTTCAAAATACTTTTAAGAGATTATCTGAGATACTCTTTGAGGTCTTCATAATTTATTTTCTACAATAGTTACCATAACTCTATAGGATTAGTAGAAGTCTGATAAATAAAAGTGAGCATTTGTATGAATAATGCTTTACATATATTATCATGTGAGAATCTAACAACTCTGTAAAGCAGGCATTAATATTATCAGTATTATTTGAAGCTTAGAGATTTTTTTAAGTTAACTTTCTCATGATCATTTGGCTAACATATCAAAGAGTCAGGGTTTAAATACTAATCTTTTTGACAACAGGTCCAGCAAAGACTATTACAATAAACATTGATTAAGTACCCACTATATGCTAGACATCATATATGCTAGACATCATACTTAGTGACAGGTATACAAACAAAGGCAAAAAAGGTCCCTGATAAAGGCAAAAAAAAATCCCTGATCTCAAGAGTGGAGACAACATACAAACAACTTTGTAGACACAAGATATAGGCAAGGTAAAGGGGAGGTCATGTCAGAGAAAGTGTTAAATATAAGTTTTTAATAGTGCCTACTGTGCCAGTCACTATGCTAAGCCTGTTGTAGATGGTAAGATTTAAGCAGAGACTTAAAGGAAGAGAGGGAAGCCTGAAGATATAGATAAGAAGGGAGAGCATTTCAGACTTGGTCAATAGTCATTTTAAAAGGCACAGTGAGGAGATGGAGTATGCAAGGAAAAGCAAGACAATCAGGATTGCTATATCATGGAATCCATGGTGGGAAATAAATTATAAGAAGGATAGAAAGCAGGAAGAAGTCAAGTAATGGAAGACTTATTAAAAACCAGAGGATTATTTATTTTATATCCTGGAGGTAATAGGGAGCCATCGGTGTTAATTCAGGAGAGTAATTTGAATACTCAAGAGTAACATGGTCAGTCTTGTAGTTTAAAAAACTCAACAAAACAGCTTCTAGACCAAGAGTTCTTAACTTAGATTTGGAGTTCTACCAAGAGTTTGTAACATTTCTGTATGTATCATGGACACCATTGGCAGTCTGATGAAGCTTGTGAACCCCTTTTCAGAGGAATATTTTTTTCTATTTTTTTATTTTAATTGAAGGAAAAACTACATTTTAGTTGAAGATCAGTGAAAATAATTTTTTCCTATCTAAAATCATAGACATCCTGATATCTATCTACTGAAGACTCTGTCTGAAGACTCCTAGCTAAGAACTCTTGGTCTAGAATGAGAGAAACACTTAGTAATCACCTCTTCCAACATTCTGTGCTCAATGTCAGGAAGATTTGAGGTCAGATCCAGCTTTAGACACAAGTTGTTTGACCCTGGGCAAGTCACTTGTTTGTTTCAGTTTCTCATCTGTAAAATGGGGATAACAATGGCATCTACTTCTCAGAGCTATTTGATCCTCATAAATAGGGATTAAATGAAACAATAATTGTAAAATGCTTAGCATAGTGCTTGTTATATAGAAAGCAATCTATGAATATTAGCTATTTTAATAGAGGAGGAAACTAAGGTGCAATAAGAAAATATTACTTACCAAAGTTGTTCTCCTTATTAATGACAGAATTGGGGCTAGAATGTAGGCTTCTTGATCTCTAGTGTTGTCCTTTTCCTACTACACCATGATTACTGCTAAGGGAAAACTGGAGCAAAAGAGGTTAAAAGACAAAGCATAATTCTAAGAAATACAATTGCTAACAGGATCCTTCTTTGTATGTTATCTTCAGTTGACAAATAAACTCATTTTCTATGTATGAAAATTATTGTCACACACCATCAACCTGTCAGTCATACCTGTTTTCACTGATAGTGATCACTTTCTTTGGTATCATTTTTAAATTTGAACCAAGACAAGATGCAATTTCAGTTTTCTGCATGGGGCTAGATTTTTTTAATCACAGACTTGTCTTTCTCTTGACACCCAGCATCCTGCTGGGCTGCTTCTCATATTAGTCAGTGTATACTAATGGAAAAAAAATTATTTGAAGAAAAAAAAGTAGGAAGGTATAGTAAATCCACTGGGAGATAGGAGTGAAGGAATAAAATAAATGTCAAAGTCAAATATAGCATGACTGGAGAATTATCTCTCTTCCACTAGCATAGATAATCAATAATTACCTGTATTCATTGTAAGTCCCTTTAAAACTGGGTTTGAGAGATGGGAATAATATTCTAGAAATGGCTAATGCATTATAGAATTACAAATGGCAGAATTATAAGAGACTTCAAAAGTAATCTAGTTCAAATCTTATTCAAAGTATAAATCTCATTTTTGATAATTTGAGTACTCAAACTGGTTATCCAGGCTCCATTTTTAAAATTACCATTTACAAGAAATTCACAGACCTCCATGAAAGTCTCTTTAATTTTTGGCAAGTCTTAAGAAATTTATTTTTTATGTTGGAATCAGTCAATAAGCATTTATTAAGCTCCTATTATTTTTCTAACATTGTGACAAGCCTTGCAGATTCAAAGAAAAAAATGACAATCCCTGCCCTCAAGGAGTTTACAATCTTTTTTTTTTTCTCAATACTGTGTTCCAAATTTTCCTCTCTTCCTCCCTTACCTTCACACTCCCCAAGACAGCAAGCAATCTGATATAGGTTAAATATGTGTGATACTTTTAAACGTATTTCCATATTTGTCATGTTGTATAAGAAAAATCAAACCAAAAGAGAAAACTCATGAGAAAGAAGAAAACAAACAACAACAAAGATGAAAATACTACGCTTTTATCCACATCCAGTCTCCATAGTTCTCTCTTTGTATATGGAAGGCATTTTCCATCCCAAATCTATTGGAACTGTCTTGAATCACTGCATTGTTGAGAAGAGTCAAGTCAGTCAGAGTTGATTATTATGTAATCTTGTTACTGTATACAACATTTTCTTGTTCTGCCAACATCAGTTCATGTAAGTCTTTCTAGGGTTTTCTGAAATCAGTATGTTTCTTATAGAATGATAATATTCCATTACTTTCATATACCATAACTTATTCATCCATTCCTCAATTGATGGGCATCCACTCAATTTCCAGTTCTTTGCCACTACAAAAAGAACTGCTACAAACATTTTTGCACATATGGGTCCTTTTCCCTCTTTGAGGATTTTTTTAGGATATAGACCCAGTAGAGACACTGCTAGATCAAAGGGTATGGACAGTTTTATAGCTCTTTGGACATAGTTCCAAATCGCTCTCCAGAATAGTTAGATAATTTCACAGTCCACCAACAATGCATTAGTGTTTCAGTTTTCCCACATCCCTTCCAAAATTTATCATCTTTTCCTGTCATCTTAGCCAATTTGAGAAGTATAAGATGGTTCTTCAAGAGTGGTCTTGATGTGCGGCAATAACTATACATATACTCGATTTCTTAAGTATTCTAACATAATTATCATGTAGTGGATATCCTGCTATCTAGGGGAGGGGTGGGGAGTAGGGGGGAAAAATTTGTAACAGAAAGCTTTGTAAGAGTTAATGTTTAGGAATTACCCATACATATGTTTTGCAAATAAAAAGTATTAATAAAATTTTTAAAAAAGAGTGGTCTTAATTTGCATTTCTCTAATAAATGATGATTCAAAGCAATTTTTCACATGACTAGAAATGGCTTTAATTTCATCTGAAAATTGTCTGTTCATTTTGATCCTTTGATCATTTATCAATTGGGTAATGACTTTTATTCTTATAAATTTGAATCAGTTCTCTCTATATTTTAGAAATGAGGCCTTTATCAGAAACACTGACTATTAAGAATTGTTGCCTACCTTTCTGCTTCCCTTCTAAGCTTGGCTGCATTGGTTTTGTTGCAAAATCTTTTTAATTTAATGTAATCAAAATTATCTTATTTTGCATTTCATAATGTTCTCTGGTTTTTCTTTCACCATAAATTCCTTCCTTTTCCATATATCTGAAAGGGAGACTATCCTTTGTTCTAATTTACTTATTGCTTTATATCTAAAATCATGAATCCATTTTGACATTATCTTGGTATAGGGTGTTAGAATGGAGCTTACAATCTAATAAGGGAGGCAACATACAATTAAGAATTAGGAAAGGCTTCCTGTGGAATGTCTGATTGCTTTTCTATAGTGATTTCAACAAATTGATTTTAACTCTGCTTTCTAGTGCCAAGTAAAGCAAATACAACCCTGTCTTCTGCCATAGCCCTTCAATCATTCCAGGGCAATTCTTTCGTTTACTCTAAACCAATCAACTCTATGCAATAAAGGTACAGTTTATGCAATATTCCATAGGATTCTAGACCCTTAAGTCCAGAAGTCAATCAACTACCATTTATTAAGTAACTAATTAATGTATGGGTGTTCAAGGAATGCTCAAGGAGGACTAGCAACTCTGGTGTGAGGGCTTATAGAGCCTTTTACAGACTGCTCATTCACCTTTGATGTATACTTGTACTCCACCATTATCTGTGGCTCCAAGAAGCTGTAGCATGGGCAAGGTAGGTTAAACTAGATTGAGGGTAACTGATGGGCTTCAAACCAGTGGATGAATTAGGAGGTGTCACCCCAAGCAAGTATTAGCAACAGTACCTTAAACTGATCTTCATTGCCTTGCTGCTCCAAGCTGGATGTTTTTAACATGAGAGCAAGCAATAAAAAGAGAAAATAAGCTGCAGATTCCTTTCTTTCCCTTGGGGATGGACAGCTCTTTTCTCCTGATAATTAGCTTGAAGTAATTTCACTTCAGTTCAAACCTGAGGTCTGACTGATCAGCAATGAACTTCTACATCCTAATCACTTTTTCAAAACTAAGGATGTGCAGGAATTGTTGGTTTCTCCACTCTTTCTCCACCTCCATCCATATCACAATATGTCAAAGGTAATGAGCTGTCCATTAATGATGGAAGTAAGTAAAGAACAGGTGAGGGAGATTCTAATTTGTTGCAGTTTACAGGAATAAACATTTTGCTTGGGTAAGGAAGTAGAAGATAAAGTGATATCATTGAAAATCAGTTGGAGGGAATACCAGAGGTCATTTAGTTCACCTCTTTCTTTGAACAGGAATCCTCCCTCCAGAATTCCAAGTAATGACTATCGACTCTGAAGACCTCATTTAAGTCCAATAGTCTTCTGACATTGAGGGGTCAAAACAGTCAATCAATCATCCACAAGCATCATTACTTTATTACTTCGGACTTATAGGGCTCATGTTTTGTTTGCAAGTTTCAGCTTCACAATTCAATGGATATACACCAATCAATAAGTATTTATTATGTATCAGTTACTGTATGTCCCAGGTACCATGCTAGGAGCTGATGATGCAAAGATAAAACCAAACCAGACAAAAGCCCTCCAGTAGCTAACATTCAATACGTCTTTGCAAAAGTTACATATAGTTGTTGAGTCTGGAGAGATATGATTTTTAAATGCTGTATTTGTGAAGAAGAAGAATAATGAGCTGTGTTTTAATGGAATTTTCATCTACATATATTTCTATCAATAAAGAGAAAAAAGAATAATAAACCTCTTAATATCTTCTCCCTGAGTCTGTTACCTTTCTTATGTTGCTAAAGAACTTAGTAATGGAAATAATTGACAGGGTATTTCCCTAAAGAATTTCCCTAAACATTCCTTAAACATAAAAAACATTTCTCTAAAGTTTCCTGAAATGATCATTAAGAGGCTAGTCCCCAGCAATACTGGGAGAGAACCCAACAGATATGTAGTGAATAATAACAAAAATAATATAAAGCCTTCCTTCCCTCTTTGCAGAGGTGAAATATAAATGATGTGGAATATTATATATACTGTCATATTGGTTTTGCCAAACTGTTTTTCCCCTTCCTCTTTTTTCAGACTTTTATTATAAGGGATGATTTGCTTGGTAGAGGAAGAGATAAATATATTTTAAAATGAAGATGTTAAAAATAAGATATCTATAAAAACAAAATAATTTCAAATGAATGATCTTTCTGTGAAACTGCATCAAAGACATTCTACCTCAAATACTAACTAGCTGTATGATTCTGATAAGTCTCTTAATAAGCTCTCTGCCTCAGTTTCCGCATTTGTAAAATCAGGAATAATAATAATAATACTATATAAAATGGTTATGAGGATCAAATAAGATAATGTATATAAAGTACTTTGCAAGTCTTTTTTTCCCTGAGGCAATTGGGGTTAAGTGACTTGCTCAGGGTCACACAGCTAGGGAATGTTAAGCGTCTAACACTAAATTTGAACTCAGGTCCTCCTGACTTCAGAGCTGGTGCTCTATCCACTGGGCCATCTAGCCCCAGTTTGCCCCATAGTTTGCAAGTCTTAAAGTGCACAAGTGTAATGATAACATGATGACAGATGAGTGATTATGTATAGAATACAATACATGATCTTGAGCTTCCTTATTCCTGAAGCTTCTACTTACTGTTATGTATTCCAAGATCAAATTAGCCTTGGGCGGCCATATCATACTGCTAACTCATGATAAATTTGTATCAAGTCACAAAACCCTTCAATCTTTTTCAAGTAAACTGCTGTCTAACTATTCTGTTCTGAGGTTGAACTCAAGTATTAAGACTTTATATTCTATTCCAATTACATTTCATCCTGTTTGATTCACTCCAACATAATGACCTGTGAAAGTCTTTTGGGATCTTGGCTGTCTTCTAGTTTGTTAGCTACTTCTTCCAAGTCAAGAAAACAAGCATTTATTAAGCTCCAATTATGTGATGATAGCTGTGCTAAGAGATAATGATTCCAAGAAAGTTGAAAGACAGATTCTGTTCTCAAGGAGCCCAAAGTCTAACAGGGGAAGGCATGCAAACAGCATGTACAAACAAGATATATATATACAGGATAAAATGAAAGTAATCAACAAAAGCCACTAACAAAAAAAGGCTTCTTGCTGAAGGCAAGACTTGAAGGAAGCCAGAGACACCAAGAAACAGATTTTCTATCATATGCAAATTTGATAAAGATGCATTGTAATATTTTATTCAAGTCATTAATAAAATGACAATCAAGATCTTAGGACTTATAAACCCAAATGAATGTCACATTCATAGCATTAAAACTTTGTTAATAGTTTTCAAAACACAGTTTATAACACAAACACAGCACTAGTAATTACTGGTCTACCAGCATTATAAAATGTCTTAATTTTTTTCTAATGGCACAGTGAGATAGTCAATGCCCAAGAAGATTTGTTTTCTGAGTCCAAATCTGGCCTCAGACACTTATTAGTTGTAAGTCACATTACCCTGTTTTCCTTAGATTTCTCATCTGTAAAATGAGCTGGAGAAGGAAATGGTAAACCACTCCAGCATCTTTGCTAAGAAAATCCCAAATGGAGTCATGCAGAGTTGAACATGACTGAAACTAGTGAACAACAACAAATTAATTTTTTCCAATAGTGGAAATGGATTTACTCTGCTAGATTTATATTGTTATTGATCTAAGACATCAGGAAAAACTGCTTGTTTTTAATGCCTTTGTGTAAGAAGCAAAACCTAGACATGCTCAAAAAAGCTCCTTCCAATGGTGGAGATCACAAACTGTTCATATCTCCCAATGCTACGGGAGTTTTGTTCTATCTCCTCCAACCCCCATGGCTACAGGTCTTTCTCTAGATTTTTTGACAGTGCCTGAAACATAGGACATGACAATTAGGTAGCACAATGTGTAGAATGCAGGACTCGAGATCTGGAACCATCTGAGTTTAAATCCTGCCTTAGAAACACAAGCTGTGTAACTTTTCTATACCTCAGTTTCTTTATCTGTAAATTGAGAAGATTGGACTTAGTGGTCTAAAAGGTGTCTCTAAACACTAAACCTGTGATTATTCCTCCTTCCTGCATCCACCTCCTTTTCTATTCCTACAAGTCTTTCCGGGATTCTGGAGAGGATAAGAGATTTAGAGCCAGTCTCTCACTATTTTTCTTACACAGGCTCTGTATAGAGACTTTCCAGGAAGAAATTTCTCCACCAGTGCAGACCAGCTTCTTCCAACCATTTAATCATAGAGAGGTGCATAAAACTTAGAGATCAAGTGACTAGGTCAGGGTCCCCTGGCCAATACGTGTCAGAGGTAGTACTAGAAGCTGGGAATTCCCGATTTAAAAAAAATCTCTCAATCTTCATCCTCAATTGACTAAGCCTGTGTTATGTATGGGCAAGTCCCAACCTCTATGGACTAGAGAACTCTGCTCACAAATTGCGGAGAAGGTGCCAGCCTGTATTGGGACAGGGAGTTTCCTCACCACAGTCACCTATACCAGTGAAATCACTGGTTCAGTTTCTACGGACTGTGTATATGTATACATAAACCACATTATGTACTTAATGTTAATTCCCTTACTGAGCTCCTTGAAGTCCGGGACTACTCATTCTGGTCTTTGTCATCTCCGTCCACAGCATAGTGCCCAGCATATAAATGTGCTTAGTGATTACTTGTGGACTAACTGAATGTCCTCATTTTCCAGCTGATGGAACTTAAGGCTCAGGTGGGGGTGGGGAGGAGAGAAGACTTGGCTGAAGTAGCGCCGGTAATAAGTAGAAGCTAATACAGTTACAAGTCTAACACAGAGATTAACAACAGTGCTGAAAGAAGAAGCGATTATGTCTTTTTCTCCTTCAGGTAAAAATACATCATTGGAGAGAATGTATCAAGAAGCTTGAGAAGCAAGGGCAGAACCGGGAAAAATGTGGCAGAAATTGTAACAAGTCCCGCACCCCTCCGTAGCTTAGGCGCGATCGAGGATTTGCAAAGTCCTGAGGAGTGCTGTGAACCACTTTGCAAAAGCTTGCAAATTAGGAAGTGGAGATGTTGCCCAGGCTATTTTGCTATCAGGTATAATACAGAAGAAAACGAATAGATTGACCCCTCCAACTGCGCCCAATGCCTCCAAGCTTAAAGCTACCCCTGCTCGAGGAAAGAAGGGGGTGGGGAAGAGGGCACATGTATTTCCATGTGAATCTCCCGGCCAAGGGGCGGAGAGAAAACTACTGAGGTGGCCCTTTGCGCATGCGCCAGCTGCTGGGGGGGGAAAGTAGGTCAGACTCCTACTCTCACGTGACCCTTCTCCCCTCAGCTACCCCCGTCTCCTCCCTCTGGAAGGCCCCCGCAGCCGGGATGCGCTCTGCAGCCAACGTGACCGGGGAAGGGAGGAGGCGGGGCCAGCTCTCGGAGCGCGCCTTTGCTGCTGGAGTAGATTCTCTGGTTCTTGGTCCACTGGAGCAGGGCGGGAAGAGGCTCGGGCGGGCGAAAAGGAGCACGAGGGAGCTTAACTCCCCAGGCTCGAGCGTGGGTGAGGGTTGGAGAAGGGGAGGAAGAGGAGAGACCTAGAGTACCCACCGCTATGTCAGGAAGATCGTGGACAACCCAACCTGGGCTTGTGCCCCGGGGAACCCAGAGAATCTGGAGGAAGGCAGCAGAGCTCATGGCAGGTGTCCCCACGCACGTGCTGAGCCCTGTTGAATTAGAGGTCCACCGCTGCAACATTCATGGAAATGGTTTTCTAAGGGCTGAGCTTAGAGCAACACTTAACGTCTCCTGCGTCCCTTAAACCTTCCCTAGAGTCAAAAGAGGGGAATTATAACATCCCAAAGCTGCTCTTCGTTTAATAACAAATAACTTCCATTCCCATAGTGCTTCAGAATTTACAAAACAGTTCGAAGATGGTTTTGTTACAGGTGAGGAAACTGAGGTACAAAAAAGTCACAACCATTGTCTGCCTCAACTTCCTCCTCTGTACAATGGGAATGATCAAAGCACCTACTTCCTCTGATTATTGGAAGGGTAAAAGCAGATATTTGTAAAACGCTTTGCTTTTGCAAACAGAAAGGATGAATGACTTACTATGACCACACTCATTCAGCCAGTGGCAGAACTAGGAGTAGAATGAATTTCGTCTCGTATCCATGCCCTTACTATCCACCCTGCTGCAGTGTGTACCGGAAGTCCATGCTGCCTCTCCGGTTTAAAACTTGGCATTTAATAACATTAGCCATTCGTATCTTTGGAATGTTTAAAACACACACTTTTCTTAGCCACCGGATCATCTCTGAATGTTGTGACTCCCACAGTCCGTACAAAGAGAGTACTTTAAATGTGGGACCTTCAGACATACATCTATCAACTAGCCTATACTTTAGCATTTTAATGACAAGATATTCAACCTGGGGTCTATGACCTTTTTTTCCTTTAAATTTGAGGATAGCGGTATTTCAGCATAATTGACTTCCTTTGTAATTGAATATATTTGATGCGTTTAAGCTTCATCAGACTGCTAAAAGGGTCCTTGAAAATGTTCAGAATCCCCACTCTAAAGCCCAGCTTCTTTTTTTTCTTTTATATTAAAGTTTTTATTTTCAAAATATATGCAGGGATAATTTTTCAACATTGACCCTTGCCATGTGTTTCAGATTTTCCCCTCCTTTCCTCCTCCCCCTCCCCTACATGGCAAGCAATCCAATATACATTATGCATGTTAATATATATATATTAAATCCAATGTGTGTAAACATGTTTATACAATTCTCTTGTTGCATAAGAAAAATCAGATCAAAAAGAAAAGAAAATGAGTAAGAAAACAAAACACAAGCAAACAACAAAAAGAGTGAAAATGTTATGTTGTGATCATTCCCTCAATTCCCACAGTCCTCTATGGGTGTAGATGGCTCTCTTGATCACAAGATCATTGGAACTGGCTTCAACCATCTTCTTGGTGGAAAGAGTCACATCCATCAGAATTGATCATAATATAGTCTTCTTGTTGCTATGTATAATGATCTCCTGGTTCTGCTCATTTCACTTAGCATCAGTTCATGTAGGTCTCTTCAGGACTCTCTGAAATCATCGTGTTGGATAATTTTTGCACATGTGGATCCTTTTTCCCTCCTTTAAGATCTCTTTGGGATATAAGATCAATAGAAACACTGCTGGGTCAAAGGGTATGCACAGATAACCCTTTGAGCATAGTTCTAAACTGCTCTCCAGAATGGTTGGGTCCGTTCACAGTTCCACCAACAATGTATTAGTGTCTCAATCTTCCCACATCCTCTCCAACATTTGTCATTCTCTTTTCTTGTCATCTTAACCAATCTGACAGGTATGTAGTGGTACCTCAGAGTTGTCTTAATTTGCATTTCTCTGATCAACAGTGATTTGGAGCAACTTTTCATATGACTAGAAATGGTTTTAATTTCTTCATCTGAAAATTGTTCCCATCCTTTGACCATTTATCAATTGGAGAATGGTAATGGTCATGTATTTACTCTTTACATGATCTCTCCATAATCCTTCTTGTATAACACATTATATCCTTTCTGAGCTCAGCTCAAACATTAGCATTTCTTCTAGGATGATTCCTAATATAAGTGTTTCATTAGATAGTATTCCCTGACTCCCAGCCAACATCACCTGAAAGAACCATGTTGATAAGATGGACCTTTGTTTAAGAAAGAAGCTTGGGGTCAGTAAATGGGGAATTTTCACGGACAAACCCATTAAACTTAACCACGAGTTTCAAGACATACAAAAGACCTTTTAAGATCTCAATACTAATTCTTGGCATCCCCACCCTGAGAATGTCATGTCCTAAAAGTGGTGCTTTCATACTTCTCCTGGTTTTCTTTTCTGGATGTTAAAGTTCTATTTGCATCCAACTTTGCCAAGTATTATGTCTATTATGTCCACACAATATATGTTTTATATATGTGTGTGTGTGTGTGTGTGTATTTGGCTAGGAGACAGGGGAATGAGAAGGGGGATAGGAAAAGTTCTTACAGCTTGTTATTAGATTGCAACAGCTCAGCTCTTAGAATAACAAAGAAAGAGGTAAGGGGCAAATTCTACATAAATTAGAAAAAAGCACAGTGGTTTTTTTACACCTCACAGAGAACAAATGAGAGGAAAAACAGCCAGAATCCCATTTCCCAAAGGTCCATGGAACTTGGAATGCTTAAGCCTTGTCACTGTTTGAAAACAAATTTAAGGGAATGCCCCTTCCAATTCAGCTTTAACCTGGTTGGCATGAGCATCTATAATTAGAAGAAAATCAGAAATAGTTTCCAAAGGATCATAAAGTCTGTGAAAAGTCTGTGAAAATTTGAATCTCATTCATTAAGTCCTAGAGCTGTCTCAAAAATCTTAATGCAATTTGCTCAAGGTCATATTGGTAGTAAATAATAGGCAGGATCCAATCCCAAGTCTCCTGACTCCAAATCTAATGTTCCCTTTTCAAAGCAGGGAAAAAAAAAAAGCCTTGCTTTTTTGTGTGATATATTTGGAAAAGTCTATAGTCTGACTTCTTAAACTATGGTTCACAATCCACATGGGGTCTTGTAACTGAATGTGCAGGTCACAGATTATGATTTATTATCAATAAATGTTTGATTTGTATACTTATTTTATGAAATAGATTAAGAATTTCTCAATTAAAAAGGGATCACAAATAGAAAAAGTTTAAGAAGTTGTGGTTTAGGGAAAAGTCTGGCTCTGAAGTCATAAGACTTTGGGGTTTGAATCCTCTTATCCTTACTATCTTTATGATTATAGACACATTCTTTGTAGTCTATAGGCTTTCCTTTTCTATTTAAAGAGATTATACTCCTTGGTCTGTTGCAACTCTAAATCTTGGATCCTCTGCAGGTAAAGTTCTGAGTAGAATTATAGTTATCTACTAACTATAGTTGTTTAGATACATGCCTGATTCTCTATTTCTTTCTTTCAAAATGGTCATAATGTCATGGATTTAGAGATGAAAAAGTATTTAGGTACGATGGAAGATGAGTCTTCCTGAGTTCAAATATTACCTCGGGAGCTTATTAGCTGTGTGACCCTAAACAAGTTACTTAATCCTGTTTGTCTCAGTTTCCTCATCTGTAAAATGAGCTGGAAAAGGAAATGGCAAACCATTCCAGTATCTTTGCAAGAGAACCCCAAATTAGGTCATGAAGAATTAGACAAGACTGAAGGGACTTAACAATTTAGTCCCTTCCCCCATTTTACCTGTGAGGAGACTGAGATGCAAAAGGTGTAGTGGGTTTCCCCAGGTCATCTAGGCAGTAAGAAGTGGCAAATCCAGAATTTGGTCCTAAATCCTTTGACTCCAGCACTCTAGCCATACTGCTTACAGAGTCATTATAATTATGATTAACTCCCAGATAAGATAGGAGATCAGTTCCTTGTGCTCATCATCCCTGTCTCCCCCGAGGTTTGTGTTTGGAGATGCGTGTTGGTATGTGTATGTGTGTGTGTTTGCGTGGGAGAGGTGGCACACATCTCAGAATTGAGATCCCACCTTACTGAAGTGCTAGCTAAGTGTGTCTTATAAATAACCACTCATCCAGGACAAGCAGTGTTTTTGCCAAGCAAGTTTAAAAAAAAAAGTCTGTTTCATCTATTTTTTTGTGTGTGAGTTTCCAAGAAAGAAAGCAAATTGGTGGGGGAAAAATCTAGGTTGTTCAGATTTTTTAACAAAGATGTCTCAAATTATTTTATAGCTTCATTGGATGTGGGTCCTCTTCCCAGATGGCAACCCATTTAAGCAGTTCTTCATTCACATACTTCCAGAAAGGACCCACCTTTACATTGAAGGCTTTCTTCTGTTTTCTTTCTCTTTTTCTGAAGTAGTCTTTATTATGTCCCAAGTAGTACTTGAATGTCCACTTGTGCCTAATCCAAACAACAGTAAGACTGATATGCTTGTATGATGAGGCTAGAGCCTGGGTAGGGAAGGGCCCTTCCCACCCCAAACCCTGAGATAGTGGAACTGGGATTTGACTTAGGATAGGTATAGTAAAAAAAAAAAATGTTGGCTTTGGAGATGGAAGACTTGGGTTCCAATTCAAGTTGTGCTTCTACTGTATGCTTTTGGGCAAGTTGCTATACCTCTCTGGGCTACAATTCCACCATCTATAAAATCGTAGTAGGGTTGTACTAAATAACTCTAAGATCCCCTTTAGCTCTGGGTCTGTGTTCCTATGTGAACAGGGAAATCAATGTAAGTTACTATCAGTCTTCAGGGCACTTGAAATACAAAGGATTTTGATGATTGCTTATAAGTTATCAAAGCCATTGAGAAAGGAGACTTTTCATAATTTGGAACAAGCATGAATTTCCCACAAATTCCCCCTTTGGCAGGAGGAAGATTTCTTGAGCTTTGGAGGATTCAGGGGATTTTGGACTTTCCATCTTCCTACCTATGTCCTCAAAGTATCTTCAGATCAATTGATGGCATTTTGCATTGGAAGTTGAGAACAAGGTATCCAGCACTGAAACTATCCCCTACTGAAGGGCAACTGCTTGAGCATCCCATGAGTGGGCAAAAGTGAGTCCAGCAACAGGGATCCCCTTTGTCAGATGTGTGCTCCAAGTTTGAACCTACTTTGTCTCCTAAAACTCTATAGGTGGTTGTGGAAATCATTTTCAGAGATGTTTGAGGGGACTGTATGGTTCCATCTTTACTAACTGAATATACCACCTTAATGAAATTGGCTTTCAACTTCTAATCTTGGTATAAAGAACCTTCTTGAGGACTCAGCCATTGTCAACAGGGAGGATCACCCTCTGCCTCTCTCCATGGTACTCACAGAACCCTGAGGAGGAGGTACTATAGCTTTGTAACCAGGATACATCTATAAGGGTGGGAGTTGGGATAAGGATCCTTAGAGCATATGCAACTGCAGGGGCAACTGTTGTAGGGCAGAGATTGGGGCCAAGAAGGAAGCAAACCTACAGGAAGTATAATATTTGTTTAATTCAATCTGGCTTCCTGGAAGTCTTGGTCCTTTTATGGAAGCCGATGATAGTTTCTTAGGACAGCTAGTTGGTGTGTGGATAAAGTGCTTCCTGACTCAGAGTCAGGAAGAACTGAGTTTAAATAGTGTTAAATTACTTACTAGCTGAGCAACCTTTGGCAAATCCCATAGCGCCTCTGGATCTTGGTTTCCTCATCCACAAAATAAGGAAATTTATTTCTAGGGTGCCTTCCAGTTCTCAATCTTTGAATTTATGATCTATTCCCTCCATACCAGTTGAGTGTGGCTGTTGTATGTGGGGGTAAGTGGGGAGGGGAAGTCAAAGTATCATAGCTCTAGAAGTGGAACTCAGAAGCCTTCTAATTCAGCCTCCACATTTCACAATTGAAGAAACTGAGGCTCAAGAAGAATAAGCAATTTTTTCATTTTAATTTTTAAAAATATTTATTTTTGTTACATTTGGATTCCAAATTGTTTCCCTTCCTCCCTCTCAACCCCAAATTAGAGAAGACTACCTTTTGACACAGATGTATATAGATATAGACATGCACATTATGTATAAATATATAATAATGATAATAAATATATAAATATAACCATACTATGCATGTTCCCATTTATCAGTTCTTTCTCTGATTGTGGATAACATCTTCCTTCATAAATCCTTTTTAGTTGATTTGAATATTCATATAACTCAGAATAGCTTAGTCATTCACATTTGCTCTTCAAAGAGCATTGCTATTACCATATAGGATGCTGTCTTGGTTCTGCTTGTTTTACTTTTCATTATTTCATGCAAATTTTTTCCCCTAAAATCAACCTGCCTGTTTTTTACAACACAGTAGTATTCCATCACAATCAAATGCCATAACTTGTTACCATTCTCTAATTGATGGGCATTCCTTCTATCTCTGCCACCACAAAGAAAGCTGCTATAAATATTTTAGAATATAGGTTCTTTTCTTTTTTCTCTGACATCTTGGGAATCAGACTTAAAATTGGCCTTGATAGAAAGACATATAGTTTTATAACTCTTTTGGCATAGGATTAAACAAATTTCTCCAACTCAGATAATGTGAAGATTTGACCCTAAGGTAGAAAAGCATTAACTACTTTCCCTTGTTAATGGATTGATTGATTCTAAACCTGATGGTTTGATTTTCTCTTCTTCCTTAGCATGTGCCCAAGAAGTACCCATAGGTCATGGCTTCTTATTCTGGGGGCTGTGAACTTGTTTTTATAAATATTTTGTCAATGATGTCTTGCTAGTCAACTTCTTTTGTAACATCATTATCTCATGTATTTAAAAACAACATTCTAAAGAGTCCACAGGCTTCACTAGACTGCTAAAGGAATCCACGATATAAAAACATTAAAGAATGTCCAGGGCTTTACCTGATACCCCTTGACAATATCCACACTGTGTTTTTCATTTTTTTAAATTTTTTTTTTAATTTCACTATGAAAAGTTAGACTAAAATCATTTACATTGTTGAGGAACAGCATTGGGATGCAAGACTTAGAGACTTTCAACATAATCATATAATTGTGAGAAGATAAGATGATTCTATGGTCAGCAAATGTTCTAATCTTTAAAAGGGGAAATTCAGTTTACATTCATAAGAGAATAAGAAATCTGATTTCCTCAAATTGAGGGTGTATGTCAGACTTTGCCCAGTTTTCTTCTCTGTCACAAAACCAATGTTCTCATTTTCACCCATTTCTTTCCTGGAATCAGATCCAGTATAGAATATCTTCTTGATTCATTACCTTTGGAAGGATTAAGTTATCATTAAGGTGAGTCAAGAATGTATTAGTTGCTCTGCTTTTGGCAGAGAGTGCCAGCAGATATTTGGATAACTGAGTTTTCCATCACTACTGCTTGTGTCCCTCAGACAAGGATCTACAGAGGTAGATTCAGTCTCCATAGGTGGACAACTTTCTCCCAGCAGAGGCAAACACTGATTGTATTTATTCCAAACTCCCTTCACTATTTTCATTGCATTTTAATGGTATATATACACTGTGTATATTGCTCCCGCAGGAGCCAACGGGAGACAGACCCAAGACTTCATCAAGAATTCATTCCAGACAACTATTTACATAGAGTGAATACTCAGATGATCCCAATATTCTTAATTTTTAAATATTTGATGCACATGTTTGTGGTTTCTTCAATGTAATTAGTTTCTCATTTGGGATGAGGATTAAATGATTAGAGGAAACTTTTTCTATGTATTGGAAACCAGAATTAAGTAAAGAGCACAGTATCAGTAGTTGTTCCATAGCAGCCTGTCAGGCTAGATAGGTACCATAGTGGATAGAGTGTTGAGCCAGCAATCAGAAAGAATTGAATTCAACTTTGACCTCAAGCATTTCCTCCTAGGTTTGTAACTAGTAAGCTAATCATTTAACTTTTGTTGGACCCAACTTCCTAAAGTGTAAAATGGGGATAATGATATCACCTTCCCAGGTGGCTGTGAGGATCAAATGAAATAATATTTGAAAAGCACTTTGCACAGTATCTAGCACATAGTAAAATACTTCCTTCTTCCCTTTCTCTTTTCCTTCCTTTTTTTCTTTCCTTCCTTCTGCCTTTCTTCCCTGCTTCCTTCCTTCTTTCTTCCCTTCTTCCTCCTCTCTCTTTTTCTCCCTCTCTCTCTTCTTACCTTCCTCTCTTTTTCCCTTTCTCTTTCCCTTCCTTCTCGTCCTCCTTTTCTTCTCTTTTTTCTTCCTTCTCTTTTTTCCTTCACAAAACAATTTAGGGCAGAAAAGGAATTCAGTAATTACTATTGTGATTCCCTCAATTTACAGATGAGGAAACTGAGATTCAGGGATTGTGTAGCTCATCAAAGTTGTACTGTAAAGCAACACCAAAATCAGTACTAGAATTCAGGCCTCCTACTTTGAGCTTGACCCTCTTTTGAGATCCATCATATTACTAATGATGTCTTCTACAGGATGATATATTTTGACAAGTCTCAGAGACATGCCATCATGAAACATTTATGTCCTTCTCCTATGTATATGTTGGAGATTTTTAATTAGTAATGGTATTAGTAACAATAGGTCTAAACCAAAAGAAAAACAAACCTTACTCAGTTTTATCATAATGGATGTTGTTAATCTATCCAAAATTTGGTTAAGTGTTGCTCAAGAGGGCCAGGGAACCTTAAAAATGGCATGTGCTCTGTAACATCACTTTTTTCTGTTCAATCATTGAAGAGCATTCTGGAATTACAAGACAAAAATCACAAGAGGCTTAATTCCTACATCCTTGGGGATGGTTTATCTAACAAAATTTGTTTGCTGAGCTAGAAGTTAAACAGCCTCTGTCCTCTGTCATCTAGTCTTTTCAGATCTGGCCCTCCATTGTCATTCATGGGACTGATTTTCCTTCTTACAATGGAATGAAGATAGCAAGGGCATCCAAAGAAAGACCCCACAAAATGATATATAAGCAGGGAAACAAATAATTAATGAGATTTTCTCTTCCTTCTTCCCTCAAAAAAAAAATTCACTTTTCCCAAACAGCAACAGTCAACAATTTACAAATATACTTTAGCCCAAATCTCCTGTAAGGAGTGACCAAGAAGGACCTGCTTGAATCAATCAATTTAAAAGATGAGGCCCTTTGTGATATTTGTCATTAGATGTTAAGGGAAGTTAACACTCAAACTTTTCCTCCCTTTTCCCATTTTAGGTTAATAGGAACATGGTAAAAGACATATATGTATGCATATACATACATATCCCAGGTGAGACTTCAGTAGGAACTAGATCATATTTGGGCAAGGTTAATCTGCTTATTTGCAAATAAGCAAGCTAGTTCACTTAATTCTGAGTTTAAAAGTCAGAAAACAAAATTTAACTTCTAAGAAAATCACAAAAGCTTTTAACAAAAGAAAATAATTCCTTAAGATGACATTGGATGTTGGAGGGGATGTAGGAAAACTGGGACACTAATACATTTTTGGTGGAGTTGTGAACTGATCCAATCATTCTTGAGAGCAATTTGTAACTATGCCCAAAGGGCTATCACATCCTTTGATCCAGCAGTGTTTCTACTGGGCCTATATCCCAAAGAGATCATAAAGGAGGGAAAGGGACCCACATGTGCAAGAATGTTTGTAGTGGCAAGAAACTGGAACCTGAATGGATGCCCATCAATTGGAGAGTGGCTGAATAAATTATGGTATATGAATGTTATGGAATATTATTGTTCTGTGAGAAACGAACAGCAGGACGATTTCAGAGAGGCCTGGAGAGACTTGCATGAACTGATGCTACATGAAATGAGCAGAACCAGGAGAACATTATACACAGCAAAAACAATACTATATGATGATAATTCTAATGAACATGGCTCTTTTCAACAGATGATTGAGGCTAGTTCCAATGAGGGGGAATTAGAACATAAGGCTTTGCAAGGGTCAATGTTGAAAAATTATCCATGCATATGTTTTGAAAATAAAAAGCTTTAATAAAAAAGATGACAATGGATTTCATATTTGTTATCATGGATAACATGATATGTTATCCAATGGATTTCAACTGATTATTCTATTGTGAGGTTTAAGTGGCAATATATGGGTTGCATCCTGTTTGAGCTCTTAAAGCTACAGTAAGTTATCTCTTCAAAGCAGCAAGGCACCCAGAAGGAACCATCATCATGACCACTCTCTCCCCTCAGACTGATGGAAACAGCCCAGGATCTTGAGCCAAGAGCCTTGGGCATAACAGTGCTCCCCAATTCCCAAACTTGCTTCCAGCCATCACTGAAGGGAGAAATCCTTGTAGAGATGGGGCCCACCCCCTTCATCACCATCAGCAGTAATGGCTATATAAATGCTACCACTGGCCAGATAGCACTGGAGCCCTGGGAATGGCTGTGCACATCGGGCCACCAGCCTTCACAGTCATCATCCAGGAAAACAGCTCCTGTGGAAAGGTCAGCCATCTCTGCCAAC
This sequence comes from Myrmecobius fasciatus, assembly GCA_023553655.1. Taxonomy (NCBI): domain Eukaryota; kingdom Metazoa; phylum Chordata; class Mammalia; order Dasyuromorphia; family Myrmecobiidae; genus Myrmecobius; species Myrmecobius fasciatus. Next base: position 34,463 of record JAJPUD010000730.1, on the reverse strand, counting down.
CACCATACACAGGGCAGACAAGCCAGGCTGGGGGGGTGCCCTGAGGGAGAGACAGGAGGCAATGTGGACCAGGCAAGTCAGACAAACAGCTCTTCCTTGACCATCATCCCCCTTCACACTTGATGGAAACAGACTAGGATTCTGAGCCCAGGAGCCTTGGAAGTGTTGCTTCCAGCCCAGTGTCCTCAGCCATCACCCATGGAAGCTACCACTGTGGTGGGGCATCCTGGCCACTGTTCCTGTGAGGGCTGCAGCCACAGTTGCTCAAGGCTCAAAAAGAAAGTTCTGGCCACCAAAGTCATTGTCAAATAAAATGTGAGCAACCTTGAGATTGGGATTGCCTTACGTTTCTGTTTGTATCCCTAGCATTTAGTACATTTGCACATAGTAGGCACTTAATAAATGCTTCATTCTTTCTTTCTATGAGATAAACAACACAAATAGCTTATAGAAAGTGCTTTGCAGACTCTAAAACCCTACATACATGTCAATTATTACTACTTTTTGTAATGTTCATATTTAGTGAGATATCAAATTCTTGAATTTGGAAGCAATTTTCTGAAAATATGTGAGGATAGGATTCAGATGGAAGCTTTCTGGGTCTAAGAAGACTTCAAATTCAATAACCATCCTTGGCAAGTACAGGGAAGAGAGACCCCTTCCCCTCCCCACTGGTTGTTAGAAATGGAGGATTATATATATATATATATATATATATATATATATATTTAATTGTCAATATCTTTGTTTGCTGTATCTCATATAATGCCCATCTCCCAGTCCTGGGCATTCTCATCGGCTGTCTCTCATGCCTGGAATTCTCTTTCTCCTCTTCTGCACTCTTTAGCTTCCTCTAAGCCACAGCTAAAATCTTACCTTTTGCAATAAGCTTTTCCCAATTCCCCTGAAGTCTAATCCCTTCCCTCTATCAATTATATCCAACTTACATATATTTGTCTTCTTGTACAAACTGCATGTGGTTTTCTCCATTATACTATGAGATCCACGAGAGCAGAAACTGTCTTTTGGCTTTTCTTTGTATGTTTAGCACTTGGCATAAGTGAACAATGTAGTAGATTCTTAACAAATGTTTATCAATTGACTGACTTATGTTTCTCCCATAGCTGTTCTTTTTCCCACTCCAAGAGCCAATTTTTATAGCAGTTTTTTAAAGGAGAGAAAAAACAAATTCAGAAAAAATAATCAATGCATTGAAAAATGTTATACAAGGCAGTGTCCTCTCTTACGTACAAGAAGGTATTTAGAAAACAGTAATAACAATTTTAAAGCCATAGGAGGTGAGGTAAACATTCTAAGATAGCAACTTGAGTGTTGAGATCCCCCAATTGTCCTTAGGAAAACCAATGACTTCCCTTCAGATCCATCCTGCATGAAAAGAAGCTCTTTTAATCTTCCCCTAAATTACTGAAAAAGGAGCTAACATCCCTATTAGTGGAAAGGTAGTAGTTCAAGAGTGAATGCTGGTTCTGTTGTAGACCCCGGGGCAATGTCTCCAGATGGGATGGGTCCCATCAGTAGAATAATTGAGCATCTTTGTCCTCCAACACATAATCATTTTAATAATCCCACTCCTGTTGCTTCCTAGAACACCACCAACCACCACTAGTAGTGCATTTTATGTTTTTGGACTATTTCTTCTTCCCTAACCTTAACTCCCCACATCGTAGCTAATGAAGTCAGCTGAGCTAGAGGTTTTAAAACTCATGCTGGAAGTGGTCGAGGCAACAAGCAGTAAAGGAAATAAGATTTGTAAAGTGCTCTGCATAGTGCCTGCACATGGTAGTCCCTTCTCCTGTTAGACCAGGTATTGGCTTCTGGAATCTGTATTTCCATTCCTGAGTTCCTGTTAGTTTTATTGCCATTTAGTTAACAGCTTAATGAATTAATTAGTATTTCAGCTGATCTCTAGGACTGAAATCCAGACTATTAGGAAAGGCTGTCAGAGAAGACTCTAATAAGTTGACCCCTTTGTGCCAAGTTCTAACTGTAGAAGATTTTGAATTAGTCCATCCTATCTAAATTGAGGCAGCTAGGTGGGCCCAATCAACCTGAGTTCAAATTCTAACTAGCTTCGGGAACCACAGAAGTTACTGAAAAACCTCCATTTCCACAACTATAAAATGGGGGTAATAATAGCAAGATCAAATGAGACAATATTTGTGAGGATTTGAGAGGGTCAAGTGAGATAATATTTGTAAAGATCTTAGAACATTACCTTGCTCATAGTAGGTATTAAACAAACGCCTGTTTCAAGAATATCACCTTTTGTAGATGATATGATGGAGTAATTTCATGTAATAAAAATCATTCACTCTTCCCCATAATCCTCTCTCCCTCTTATTTGGTCATAAACTTTTCCCTTATCTAGAACAAATAAAATTTCCCATGCTCTCCTAATTTGACCATGATATCATCCTTTGTGTATAAATGATGTGTATCTTAGTGTATAATGTGTATACATAGTTTCTACCAAACTGCTTTCCAGTTTTTCTGGGAATTTTTGTCAGATAGGGCATTCTTGCCTCCAGGACTTAGATCTTCGAGTCTATCAAATATTGCATATGTTTTGCAAATAAAAAGCTTTGATTAAAAAAAAGTAAAAGTCATTCTTCAATTAATTAATGGTCAAAAGATATGAACAGGCAATTTTTAGAAGTGATCAAAGTTATCTATAGTTATATGGGGAAAAATGGTCTGAATCACTCTTGATTAGAGAGGTAGACACTATTATTATTATACTATTGGTGGAGTTGTGAACTGGTCCAACCATTCTGGAGAAAAATTTGGAACTATGTCCAAGGGGTTTTAAATCTATCCATACTCTTTGATCCAGCAACACCATTATTAAGTATGTATCCCAAAGAGAGTGAAGAAGGAAAAGGATCTATTTGTATAAAAATATTTATAGCAATTCTTTTTGTGGTGACAAAGAATTGGAATTTGAGAGAATGCCCACCCACTGGGGAATAGCTGAATAAGTTGCAATATATATTTTGATGGAATACTGTTGCGCTATAAGAAAAGATGATCAAAATGGTTTTAGAAAAACCTGGGAAGACCTGTATAAATTGATATGGAGTTAATTGTGCAGAACCAGATCATTGTTCACAATCATAGTAAAATTGTAACAGTGATTAACTGTGAAAGAATTAGGTACTTTATTCAGACAATGATCTAAACACAATTCTAAAAGATTCATGATGAAAAATGCTATCTACCTCAAGAGTAGATAGAGCAAGAACTAATGAACTCAGACTGCAAATTGAAGCATAGTTTTGTTTTTGTTTTTGTTTTTTCATCTTATTTTTCTTGCTTTTTTTTGCAACCTGGATGATATGGAAATGTTTTGCATGATTTCACATATATAATTGATATATCGTTTGCCTTCTCAATGGGTGGGGGAGGGGCTGGAAGGAGGAAGAAAATTTGGAACTCAGATTTTATAGAAGTTAAATTAGAAAAATGTTCTTCTTTCCTTCTTTCCTCACTCTCTCCTCACTTTTTACCCTTTCTCAATTCCTTCCTTTTTCCTTCCTTCTTTGTTTTTGTTTTTTTATGGCTTCAGATAGAAATAATACCTTCTTTCTACCACAAGTCTTGGTTTGAGCTCTCCTGTACTTACTATGTTCTATTTTATATAATAGTTATTAGTATACATGTCTTAACTCCTGAATAAGCCCAGTTTCTGGGAGCATGCACAGGTGACCTACATGGGTGTTGAGTAAACCTGCTTTTGGAAGTGTGTAATGTCAAATGGAGGGACCAAGCTTTCCATTTCCAAGCATGTAGAGGTATTTATTACATGATTCTTTCCTGTCTATTTACTATGTGGTGAAAAAAAGCATTTTCAATGGCTGCTGAGCTGGGATTTAGTATGTATATTCATATGGCAGTAGCTGGCCATATCAAGCTTGCTCTTTCCTTCTGAAATCAGCTCTCCACATGTATGCAATGTGTTCAGAAGTCAATCAATTAGAAATCCCAAATCTTTCTATAAATGTAGCCTGAGGGGCTGTGTTTCAATGAACCACCCAAGCCCTCCCAGAAAGGAGGGCTATTACTTGGGGAGAAGTATTGGGCTTCTTGTCTGTTGTATCTCACAGTCCATGGTAGGTATGTAATAATTGTTGGTTGAAATGATTCAGTCTTAAAGATTTTCAAGGAAAGAGATTTGCAGCCTCCTTCTATGAACCACTTACCTACCTGATGAACCTAATATGATTATTATGTTAACATAAATCTCTAGTAGGAAACGGAATACCTGTAATTTTAAGAGGGTGATCTTACAAGGACAGCATTATCTATTTCAAAGGTGCTCCTAGCTATGTTTTTCACATTAAAAGTGTCACCATTCCTCTTTTCCAATAGTTGGAATGATTCAGAAATCAGAGTAACAACTTGTAATTCTGGCACCTAGGGCAGGTACCATCAAATATGCATAGGGTGAATAGCATGAAAGTCACACTTAAATCAGCTTCTAAAAACAAATTTATTTGGGGCTGAAAGTATAACTAGAGTCACTCAAACTACAGCTTGAAAGGCTGACTCAAGGAGTGAGGGAAAGGGATATGATAGCTTCTAATTAATCATTCTTGCAAATAGGTACTAAACTTATTTTTTTTCCTCACCTGTGGAAGAGATATAAATACTATTGTTGTGTCCTGAAACAAATCCCACATCCTCCTAGTTACAACTTTGTTAGAAATGACCATACATGTGGCATTCATTCACAAGCAGCCAGCAAGCTGAAATTTGTTTCTTTTTAGATTTCTCCAACTATCCTGATGTCCTTTTGGGACAACTGCCATTCTCTTCCCAGAGGCTGCTCTGGAAATTAAAAATATTTCAGTTTCACCTTGCATAAGAATCTTGTAACTCAGTGTAATTTATCCTGGGTAAAATCCTTTAAGGGATGGTTCTTATTTTAGGATTGCAAAGTTTTATCTTGATTATATTGAGGTTTTGAGGAAGATAGACAAGACCAAAAGATGTGGCTGAGCAGAAGGCAGTGAATGAGAATGCAAGAAGGAAAGAAGAGAATTATTAAAGGGAGCCTTCCTCTTTCCTAGGGTGCTGGTAGGAGTTGTAATTGATAGTTAAAGGATTAAGAGCCCAAGAAATGGATCTACAGTATAGTGCTATAAGGCTCCTGGGGACAAGGTAGATTACCTCTATGAAACTAAGAAGATTGTATTTTTGTAGAAAGAACAGGTATTAGTATAGAAAAGAGGTTTGAAACAGGATGGGGAAGGTAGCTAACTCACAGGAACAAAATGAAGAGTCTTATCTCAGCAATGAAGTTGTATTGCTAAGACTAGAAGGGGACAGGGATTAAGGGAGGAATGAATGGAGTCACTTTTAAAAGTTTTATATAAAATGATGTGAATGAATTCAAATAAGAAGAAAAGATGGGAAATCAAGTCTATAGAACTTGATTTTTTAAAGACTGCCACCTTTTTTGGTAGGTCCAAGGAGAAGGGGCAATACCTAATCGAGTCTGAAGAAAATTCAAGGTAAATTAGGGGAAAATAGACTAATTGGAACTGGTATTATTCTTTCTACTCACTAGACTGTCAGAGAAACATGCCCACATCATAGACCAATAATTCAACTCACAAGCATTAAGTGCTCATTCTGTAATAGTCACTATGCTAAGTGCTGTGATTACAAAGAAGAGGCAAAAACAGGCCCTCTGTTCAAGGATCTCACATTCTGATAGGGGAAGCAACAAAATGTGTGTGTATGTTTGTGTGTGTGTACAAATACATATATGCATGTACAATATACATATATATAGATACTTACTCAGGGCCTTCATATACAGCTCCATTGCCTCTATAGCTGCTCCAACAATGATCTCCAAAGAAAACCATACTGAATTGTGATTGTGAAACCAAAAGGGAAACTACAGTGGCTACCAAAAGCAAGGTGGCTCTCGAAGGGACTAAGATGTATACCTAGAGACCAGAGACCCAAGCTAGGCTAGGAGCATGAGGGTGTCTAGAACTGATCCTGGACTCAGCCTCTAGCCCAAACCAACAAAAAGGGGTCTCCCAGAAAGATCAATGGTGTGGAATTGGTCCCTAGAACTTCTAGCATCCAGAATTCCACTCTCTAGCAAAATTACTAAATGACAATAAGCTGTTAAGAATCTAGAGATGCACAAGATATTCACCCAGAAGAAAAGGACTCCAAAATATCTACAAGTAAAGATTCAGAAAAACACAACTTGGGCACAAATCCAATTAGAATCCCTAAAAGAAATGATGCAAAAGTTTTAAAATGTTTTAAAAATTAAAGTTTCACCAAACTGAATTTAATTAATATTAGTAATTTTGATAAAATTAAGTTTAAAAATGTTTGGAATGAGTGATAAAGAAAAGAATTGGAAAATAAATGAGAGCTTTGGAGAAGACTTGGAAAGAGAATTAGCAACTCAACACAAGAAGTACAAAACCTTACCCAAATAACAGATCTCCTGAAAATTAGAATTGATTTTATCAAAGTTGATAATTCCATGAGACAACAAGAAATATTGAAGCAAAGTCAAAAGATTGGGAAAAAATATTTCTTAAAACGTCTCAAATAAAGAACTGACCTAGAAAACAGATGAAAGAGAAATCATTTTAAAATCACTGGACTACCAAAAAAAACAAAACCCCTCTCCCTTCCAAAATTCTAGAAATCATATTTCAAGAAATCATGAAAAAAACCTGTCTAGATCTCTTAAAAATAGAAGACATGGCAAAAAAAACACAATAATACAGAGGTCACATCCTGAAAGAAGCCCTAAAATTAAAATTCCCAGAACTATTATAGCCAAAACCCAGAGTTCCTTTTATTAAAAGGGGAAAAAACTACTGCAAGTAGCTAGAAAGAAAGAGTTTGGGTACCAAGAAGCCACAGTCAAAATCACACAATATTTAAACAATGTTATTATAAAAGAACAAGAAGAATGGAATATGATGTTCCAAAAGGCAAAAGTTAAAGGCTTACAACCAAGAATAAGCAGAAAATCTGAGTGGAATCCTATAGGAAAATAAATAAATTTTAGTGAAACAGAAGACTTACAAACATTTCTGATAAATAGACCAGAGCTTTTTAAGGGGAAAGTGTGCATTCTGGTGGAGGGAGGGGTGATATTAGAATCCCATGAGAACTATGATGTTAGCATGTTTTGTCAGTAAGGGAGCATATTTTGTTATACTGTGATGATATTAAAAGAAAAAAGGAAAGAGAGGGAAGTACCCCTAGGAAAAAAAAGTGGAGAAATGAGGGGGACTTATTAGTTCACATAAGCTTAGGGCACAAGTAGAAGTTTAGTAAAACAAGGAAAGTGCTGGGGGAAGTGAGCATCATTCAGGCTTACTTTGAAATTATAGAGGGTGAAGTGAGCAGAACCAGGAGAACAGTTTGCACTGTAACAATATTATAAAAGAAACAATTTTGAATAACTTAAGAACTCTGATCAATGCAATATTCGATCACTGTTCCAGAGAACCAATGATGAAGAATGATATCTGCCTCCTGACAGAGAGATGATGGAGTGAGACACATTTTTTGCTCATGGTCAAAATGAGGATTTGTTTTCCCTGATCACTCATATTAGTTGTGGTAGTTTTGTTTTTCTTCCCTCTTTTTCCATTGGGAGAGGAAAGTTGGGAGGGAGAGAGGAGAAATGCTTGTTAATTGAAATTTAATTTTTAAAAAATACAGAGTAAATTAAAAGTGACACCAGAGAGGAAGGCAGCAGATTTTAGGGGGAATAGGGCATCTTCAATGCCTTCAGTGAGTCTACTAAAGTATTACTTTAGTACTCTCTGGGGTTAGTCCCTGGGAAAGGTGGGAGGAGGGGAGGTCAGAGCAACTTGTATGAAATGTTTTAGAGTGCCATCAGTAACTCAACACCTTAATAGAACTGGAACTTCTGAAAAAGCACATCCAAGAGAAGGTGAGAATACTGCAGTCTTTAAGGACTGAGGTAGCCAATATTTCAAGCTTTTAAAAACAATGGAAACACTGTATGTTCTCTGCTATCTACCCTGAAAAGAGCACTGGGCTGTTAAGCAATTGTACACATACCTTAGTGTATAAGATAACCAAATTGCTAGTTACAGGAGATTTTCAATTACGGAAGTACTGACTGGACAGCCATACCTGGAGGGATAAGGTTGGCAATATGGTAGTAGAGCATGTGGGAATTTTTTCCAATTCAGTAGGTACAGAAGCTAATAAGGAAGAGAATGGCCCTAGTGAGGGTTTTAAGTCACAGCAGGTAAACAGAAATCTAAGATGGGGAGGTAATGAAGAATCTGGGAAGCATTGATAACAAACACTGCTAACATTCAAATTGGTATAAAAACCGACAAGCAAAGGAGGAAGGACAAAGCCACTGGACTCTGTAATTGATATTTTTCATTCACCAAAAGACCGTCATATATAAACAAATGAAACATGATAAGCAAGAGGAAAGTAATGGGCATCCAGGTCTGCTAATATCTTTAGGTGACCTTGATGAATATATGCAAAGGAAGAGAAGCCTGGATTATAAAGAGAAATTAGATTCTCTAGTATTTCAGAACAGTCTAGTACATTGGCATCCAAGTTTATTTGGTTGGATTAATGAAAGAGGTCAAGGGAGACTTTTGGGCTCCATTCCCAAATGGGACAATTAGCTTTGCTCTGTTCCATGACTACACATTGTGCTCCTGACCTTGACCACTCATCCCACAAGGTCACAGAGGAAACAGTGCATCCCAGCTACTGGAAAGTGATCTCACAGTGGTAACGGAGCAATACTTTTAATCTAACTTAATACAGCTTCCAAGTCTATTGTAGGCTGATATCTGTGCTCCTTATAAAGTGCTCAAATTGTGAGCACAAAACTTTGTCAGGTTCATTTGTAAGTTTCTTTGTATTTAGTTTGCAGATATTTATGTCATTTATAGAGACTAGACCCATAATTTTAGCAGCACTTTCTCTGCCACTTAGTCTTAAAGAGTTGTCTAGATCACTGACTAGACAACTTAAAAGACTTGATCAGGGTCCCATAGGCAAGACGGTCAGAAGCCCTCTTTATAATAAATAAGTACAACCAATCAAAGTAAATAAGTACCCAGGCTATGTCTGAAAAAAACAAAAATAACTTCAGAAGGGAAACAAACATGGAATTTTTGTCATTACTCTTAAATTAAAATATGTTAAAAAAAACAAAAACAAAAACAAAAACTAATGGTGCTTTAGCATCTATCTGTTCCATACTACTTCTCTATTTATTATAGACTTATAGATAATTACAAAATTTTAATTTCTTTAGCCAATATCTCATTTCAGGAAATTATAGGGAGTAAAATAAGTGAAATTGGCATTTCATGTATATTAAGTATAATTTATTATCACAATGAATGATGATTTTTAAGGATATTAAAAAAACTTTCATAGGACTTTAAACTTTTCTGTGTTTTCAAGCTGGGAGACAGTGGTAAATATTTGTTCATTCTGAAATGTGAGAGGGGCTATAGAAGGGAATACCTACTCAAAGAAAAATTGATCTCTAAATTCTTTGAGTTAAATAGTTGTGCTTTTTCATAATGGGACATTTCTCTGCAAAAGAGCCAAGAGCAGGTTACACAATTCATACATATAAATACATATATATCTATACATATGTATACATATAGATTTGTGTGTATATTTATAAGTGTATATATGTATATGCATATATGTATACACACACACATATATATGTATGATAGAATAAAGAAATTTATTACATTCTTACTGTGTGTGAAGCATAAGTGATAGGGATACACAGGAAAAAAGAAATCCTTCTCAAGGACCTTACATTTTAATGGGGTTTATACAGAGTGAAGGTTTCAGCTTTAAACCAGATGGAAAAGTCCCATGGTCTTTAGGGTGCAAGGATGAAGATGACAATGACCTCTTCAGTGTTATTCCACTGATAAAACAACAGCATTTTCTCATGTTGGGTCCTTCTTGGTAGCAAGAACTTTCCTGTCTAGATCTTCAGAAGTTGTGGGCTATGACTCCTGCAGGAGCACTTACCCTGCAGGGTGAATGTATAAGAGTTGCTTCCCAGGATGATAGCTGAGGGTAATGGGCTAGAAGCATTCCTACTCCTAAAGCTCCCTAGGCTTAGGGTCCTGGACTGTTTCTAGGGGAGATGGGAGGTCAAGGAGACGGGAGATGTGCTGATGATGGTTTGGCTTTCCTGACACTTGCTGCCTCCTGTCCCTCCCTCCAGATGCCATGATGCTTCAGCTAAGTGGACTGGCTTGCCCTTCTGTTGGACATTTGGTAAGGATGGCTGACTCCTCCTTCACAGGAATTGCTTTCCTGAATCATGATCCTGAATGAGGGCTGGGCTGGAAGTAGTTTTGGTGGTCCGAGAGTTACTGCCTTTCCTGGGGACTCCTGACTATTCACATCTGCGTGCACATTTTTGTGCAAACGTGCACATTTATGTGTATTTCTGTATTTCTGTGTGTAGTGGGATCAAAATATTTATTCTTTAACATGCTTGATGAGTGATCTTCGTCTTTTTCTGCTAATGTGTGTCCTTGATTATAAGATCATCAATGAAAGGCTAGAGAGCTCTTAGCTATGACCTAATCCAATTCTTTTCCTGTACAGATGGGTAAACTGAGGCCCCAAGAGACTAAGCGAGTTGCTGAAATTCATTCAGGTAAAAAGTGTGAGAACCAAAATTAGAGCCCAAGTCCTTTTATTCCTTATGAACCATTCATTGTAGTTCACATATTTTATTCTCCTTATACATGAAGTGCATGCTTTGGTTGTCCTTTGGGCCACTTTTAATTGTTATTCTTTGGAGATTATCACAGTTTTCTGCCACGTGTGCCATGTAGCATTATTGAGACAGTAAAGACTAAGGAAAGGAACAAGCTTTTGTGGAGCAATCTGCTAATGAGGGAAAATGAGGAATGTTCCAGAGCCCGCCCATACTAAATCTGGGCAATCCCTCCCTTGATACAGATTGAAACCACTCCATACCATCATGTTTTATTCCATTTGTCTTTCTCTTTCTTCTTCCCCCTCTCCCCCCCCCCCCTGTAAATCTTTCACTGAAGAACTAGGCAATACAATGGATTTAACCTAACATAGTGAACAGAAGTCTGCATTTGGGAGACAGGAAGTCCTAGATTCATATTTTCAGATAATCCTTAGTTGAATCTGGACAAGTCACTTAACTTTATTTAGCCTCAGTCTCAGTTTCTTCATCTGTTAACTGTGGGTAATAACGGCATTTATTTCAGGGATTTGTGAGGATCAATCAGTCAGTAAGCAAATGAGATGATAACTGCATCCAGTCTTTGGTAAATTTTAAACCACTTGTAGAAATATAGCTATTATTATTGAGGCCTTTCTCTCATTCTTGTAGGTACTAGTGTGCCTCTTGGGCCCATTATTTGGTAAATACTAAAGCCTGCTTGATCCTTCCATGGATCATTATGTTGATTTTTGGGTCATCTCTGAACATTTTTTTTCCCCAAGATCTGCATCTGTAGGAGCTCAGCAGGAAATATGTTGCATTTAAAAGATGGATCTTTGTTGCAGAGATCCGTGAAAACATTGCTAAATAGTACCAAGCCTGATTTCCTAGTGGTTCATCAGGGTTCATCTGAAACAAGTAAAAGGAGAAAGTGGGTAGAGATGAGAAAGTAGAAGTAAAAAAAAGAAAATTATTGAGGGTATGCGTTACGTCCTCACTTTGCTCTCCAAAGAGATGGAACCAAAGGTTGGAGGACTTTAAAGAGGTGTACATCTCCAGCTGACAAACTGGTGGATTGTGTATGATTGAGCCATGAAGCTGGAGAAGAAAGAAAACACTACTACTGGTACCCCACCCCCTTGTAGTGTCTGGGAGTCACAGGCCCCAACAAGAGCTGTGGGGCAGGGCTTTATGAGAGCAACCCTTATCATCATGGGTGGAAACCACTGAAGTGATTTACATATGCATTTAAAATGAGGTAAGGACTACTTAATCAAGAATATCTATTTTGTCTGAATAAAACTTTATAATATTGTGAATTGTTACTGTTTTTCAATTATTTTAGTTGTGATGGACTCTTTGTGACCCTATTTGGGGTTTTCTTGAAAAAGATCCTGGAGTATTTTGATATTTTCTTCTCCAGTTCATTTTGCAGATGAAGAAACTCAAGTGAGTTGCTCAATCATATAGCTAGTATATGTCTGAGGCTGGATTTGAACTAAGGAAGATAAGTGTTCCTGATTCCAGGCCTGGCCCTCTATCCACTTTCTACCCAGCTGTCCCCATATTGTGAATCATGTACCTGTAAATTGGGAAGAAAACTGAGAGGCAAAGAGGTAGAGAATTTAGTTTAAGAGGGTAACATGCTAGATAAGTACTCTAAAAGGATAAGAAAATCATCTAGAGTGGGTCCATCCCATCATGAAAGTCTCTGACACAAGAGTTAAAAACATAAGAAAAAATTCAAATCACCATTATGGATTTATGTAATATTTTAAAGCTATACAAAACCTTGTCAAGTCAATAAGCATTAATTAGGTACCTACTATATGCCTTATCTTTATAAGCACAGGGGATCCAGGATTGCAATGCTCAGGGATCACCTTAGTGTTTACATGTAGAAAGTTGTTCTTAGTGATTTAGATAAGATTCTGGGGCTGGGATTCATGACCATTATTTGACATTATTATCATGACCATTGTCTTCTTTGACAGTTCCTTAAAGCTGATCCTTACCTTCTCCAAATAATATTTTAAGTACATAATAGCAAACATATAAGATTAGAAAATTACAAATTATATTGAAATAGTTATCAAAATTTATTTAAGTGCCTACTTTACCTTTTTTATACGGTGTCATGAATACATGGGCAGGTAAAGATGCTTGAATGCTGATAACTGTAATCAACATCACCCCAGGCCTTTTCCTTGGCTCTACCCATGTTCCCAAAAGAGCAGCCTCAACCTCTCAGGTACAAAAACCCAAACCAGAAACTTTTATAAAAGGAGTCCTAGTCAAAGAGTTTAAAAAGTCTTTCATTCATTCTGTAAGTTGAGAATCAAACTCCAATAGAAGTGGAACCCTGTGGGCCACATATTGACTAAGAAAAATCGCAAATCAACATTATAGGTTGTATTTTTTATTTATTTTGTTAACTATTTCTGAATCATATAGGTAGGCTGATTTTTGTGGGGCCCCTGTCAGTCAATGGGCTGCAGTTAGACACTTCTAACCTAAAAAGTCATTGATAGATTTGGGGGTTCTGCGAACTCAGATGAGGGAAAACTCACATTTTTATTTCAATATAATTATCTGGTCTTGACTTTTGCTTTAGGCAAATGAATATTTGTCATCCTGATCGGATAACAAAGGGTCTCCAGAAATAGAATCTTCTTATCCAAGGAAAAGGATGGATAGAGAGACAGATGGAGAGATAAGAGTATTTTTAAGCACTTACAATGCCAGGCCTTATGCTAAATGCTGGGGACACAAATATAAACAACCAAAATAATCCTTCCCCTCAAGAAACTTGTGGTCTAGGGATGGAAGATACATACATAAAGGGATCTTGGAAAGAGGTTGGGAAGGAGGAAGTGGAAGAGGGGAATAAGACTAATACTGTGTCTACTGGGTGCCATGAACTGTGCTAAGTTTTTTAAAAAGACAAAACAAAATAAATATTCTCTCAAAACCTTGGGATCCCGTGCTATTATGATCCTCATTTTATAATTGAGGAAATTTAGGCAGAGGTTACTGATATGTTGTTCAGAGTCATAAAGTTAGTAAGTATCCGAGGCCAGATTTGCACATCTAGGAGAGTATCCAACCCAAAGTCTAGTGAGGTACCCAGGAAGGTAACACAAAAATTTCACCTCTAAGGAAGAGAAAACAGGGGTACAATCCAAAAATTCTAGTGGGGTGTGTTGGAGATATAGTTGGAAACCATACAGTCTCATAGGAATTTAGACACTGAAGGGAAGTTGGAAATTGCCTAATACTGTAGAAACGCCTCACTTTTTGAGGAAAAACTAGAAGCCCATTGAAATGACCTCCGAAGTCATAGCTAAGATGCAGAGACAGAATTAAAATCATATTCCTTCCAATACACCAGCATGTAGCCCCAAGAAAGGTTTGCACACATGATGAAATACTATCCCAATAATGGCTTTGGCAAGAAGATGAGAGAAAATCTGCTTATATTATCCCAGTACTTATATTATCCCATGACTAGTACTGAAACATTATTTCCTGGGCCTGTCCTGGTTGCTGCAGAAAGGGGCTGTTTGATAGACCGCTAATGGATAAATGGGGAATCTGCTTGACAGACATCAAGGCTGACATGATTATTCTTGGAGGGTGGATGCCTTCCATTCTTAGGGTGATACGTTGCAGAGCAGGTAGCTACCTACATTGATGGAGGGAGTTTCCCCGAATCAATAAAATTATAGGACTAATTAGTCCCTTTTCCTGTTCCAACTCCCCTAGTTCTTTGACATGATAATATCTGCCCCAAGTTGATAGGGTTTTTATCAGTTGAAAAGGCATTAAAAAGGCATTACCATCTGCTTTCTCCCTGCACCCTAAGGACCGTGAGACCTTTCCATCCGATTTGATGCTGAAACCTTTCGTATGTGCCATGTCCCCTGTTAGATTGAGAGCTGCTTTGAGAGCAGGGACTGTCTTGCTCTACAATTTGTGTCTCCAGACCTTACTTAGCACAGTGCTTTGCACATAGTAAATGCTTAAGAGATGCTTGTTTGCTTCATTCATTCACAGCCCAGCCTGTCTCTGTTCCTCGGGGCATACGATTCAAGCCCATCATACAAAGTCCTCAAGGCACCTCCACGATGCCCTGGAAACGACTCCCTCCAGCTCAGTTCCCACCTCCACGCCACGCTCCACCTTTCCCTCCTCTTCCTAACCAATTTTAAAGAGATTTTCCATGGGAAGGGATGGGAGGTAGGGCTGTCAAAGGGGGCGGAACCAGGCGTCCTCTTCTCTCCATTCTTGCAATCCACCGCCCTTCCCCGCACCCCTTACTAATGCCTTGCTAGAAAAGTCGGTCTGGAAATCTCTTGGGGTCCCACCTACCGGGTCCCACCCACCCCGCGGCCGAGGTCCTAGTCACTCAGCGCTCGGGAAGGACGCGCGCGACAACGCCAAACTCAGTATCTTGACGGCGGTGGTCGGAGGAAGGGGGAGAGGCAGAGGCAGGGAGCTGGGGAGAAAGGGGGGGTAGTGGCCCCGCCCCCGCACGCCTATGGGGGAGCGGTGCGGGCCCTGACGTCACTTTTGCCTGCGTCCCTGCACATGGGCTGCCGAATGCATTGAGCGGGCTGCTGCGGGCCAAGAGCTGGGAGCAGGAGCAGCAGCAGCAGCAGCAGCCGCGGCCTGGGGGAGGGGGGGGTGGGGTGGGAAGCACGCGCGGCCTCGGGCTTTTGGGGCGCGGGTGCCCTGGCTATGCGGTGCATTTTTTAATTTTAAAGTTCCCTCCTCTGTTTTTGCAATTTTAGCCCAACATTTTGCAGAGGAGGGTGTCTGAGAAGGGTCTTGCAGGAACCCGTCTCACACTTCGGCCGCTTGCCCAGGACCAGCTATTTCCTGAAACTTCTGTATTTTTCATTTTTGTGTGTGTGTGTGTGTGTGTGTGTGTGTGTGTCTATGCACTTGATTATATTAGCATAATTTCCCTTACACTCCTCTGGCTTCCCCACAGCCCGGGAGGAGTACACGTTGACAGGAAGGACGAATTGGGGTTGGGGGTTGGGGGGGGAAGGGGAGGCGGTTTGTTTTTTTTTTTTTTTTTTTGCAAACAGAAAAGAGAAGAGAAAAATAAAACCACCTAGTACACCGAGATGGAGAAAATGTCCCGACCGCTCCCCTTGAACCCCACGTTCATCCCTCCCACTTACGGCGTGCTCAAGTCCCTGCTGGAGAACCCCCTGAAGCTACCCCTGCACCCCGAAGACGGTGAGAGTCACCACTGCTGCCGCAGCTGCTTGTCTTCCTCGGGCTAGTCTGGTTTGGAGAAAGAAACCTCCACGGCTGGGGCTTTCCCCGACTTTGCTTTTCTTCCTGGGCATACACCTTGTATCTCCAGCCGCCCTCACCGCACCCTGCTCCCCACTTTGCTTTCCTTATTCTCTTCTCTCTACCCTTTCCTGCACTCCCCAGAGCCAAACCCGGTGCTGCTTCTGCTTGGATGCAATTGAGGATTGGCTCTCTCACCCGTTCTCCTTCTCCCTCCCCTCCTCCTCCATCGCCCACCCCCGAATCGTCTTAACGCTTTATTTTAAGTAATTCTGGGAGCCAGTGCCCAACCTCTGTGGTTTGTTCAGCTGTGCAGGTAGGAGCTGATGTAACTTAAAATAGGGGTGGGGTGGGATGGGGAAAGTTCCCCCTCCCCCCATTAGCTATTCCCACGAGTAAAGTTAAAGGCAACTAGAAGAGAGGAGCTTTGAGAGGTGAGAGTGTAAATGTCTACTTTACATGGTTTTGAGGGACTCTTGGAAAGAGGTTTGCAGGCAGCAGTCCATGAGCAGCGTAATATAGTAATGGGCTCATGGTTGGTTTTTTTTTTTTTTATTAAGTAATTGAAGGTGTGGATAAGGAAGGGGGTCTAAGAGGCGTTTTTATTTTCAGAAGTTGAAAGGGGTGTAGTAGGGGAAGAGAAGGGCTTTTTTGTTGAAAGCTGATCCTCTAGCCAGTTTCTCTGGTCAGTTTCTCCTTCTACCTTTCCTGGTGGGAGAGGACTTGGAAGGATGCTCACGTGTAAAGTAAGACCAAGTCTTATGACATTCTGGCATTAAAGGTATTGGGGAAAGATAGTCCGAGACAGACTCCACTGACTACTTCCCCTCCAGTCTTCAGCCAGCAAAATACATTGTGCTGGAAATGTGATAATTTTTCGATTCAAGGCTTCTATAGTTGTTTCCCAGCTAATCACGACAGGGTCTAGTCATTTGTAGTATAAAGTCTTCTAAATGACGCCCTTCTTTAAAACTAATTTCAGGAAATTTGTACCTTCTTTTCTTAATGTAGATCTGTTTGGTACGAATTTTGGGGGCTTCTTAAATTTCTGTAACGTAGAATGCTTGTAATCCCCTTTCCCCATCCGCTTTGAAAAAAAGAGCGTGTTAAAGAAATAATATATTTTAGCTTGACAGTGTTGAGCTTTGTAATCCAAGCTGTCGGAAAATTGACCGCACTCACTCGCGATTGTGGTGTTTAGAGAATTGAAACCAGGTACTTAGGGGCCAGATTCCCCTAAGGGATTTAATGCGGTTGAAATTAGCATGTCAAATGATCAATTATGCATTGAAGGAAATATCAGGTATTTAATTTGCCTTTACAAGATAGCTACGTGCACATGTGTTGGTGCTTCCTGGTGCAGGTGCTATCTCTGTTAAGCAACAGCTGTGTTTCTTGAAAAGTTGTAGACAAATCTGATTGTTTTGGTTTTTAACGAAATCATCTTAAGATACTCCCGGGTACTAGGCATTTGAAGGAACATTTTGGTGGCCTCTTATAAGAAGTTTTTTATCAAACAAATAGCCTCTCTGAATAATTAATGTATTTTATAAATCTGAATTTTTATGAACCCCATGTAGAGTTTACTGACATTGAGATATACCTGTATAGAGAGTCAGTGAATGTATGTGTAAAATCCAAATGCTGTTAGTCTTAAAGGCGGTTTGTAAGTAATCACAGTAAAGATTCTCCCATATTGTAGATGTAAATTTTTTATGTCCTCCGACATAACTCAACTGTGCAACTGATTTCCCCACTGTGGGTGCTTAAGGATCAGCCTTATACGGCCAGCTTTTATCTTAGCTCATGCTGAAGCCCCATCCAGTAAAGCAGTCGCCTCTTTCCAAAGTAAATAGGGAGATTGCGAAAAGCAGAGGGAACTCCACATTCAACCTGACTTTTAACTCTGAATTACCTGAGGTCTACTGAGGACAAATGCAGGGGGACATAGTGCCATTTGGGATGAGATAAGTCCCTAAGTGATTTTTGGAAAGAGAGACTAGTGAGAGAAGGAGCAGGATTAGTTTTCCTTAAAAAGAAAAAAAAAAAAAAAACTTTTGTTTTCTTTCCTAGCATTTGGTAAAGAAAAAGACAAGAAGAAACTGGATGATGACAACAGTAGTCCTATGGTCCCCCAGTCTGCTTTCTTGGGGCCCACCCTGTGGGACAAAACCCTTCCCTATGATGGAGATACTTTCCAGTTGGAATATATGGACTTGGAAGAATTCTTGTCAGAAAATGGCATCCCCCCCAGCCCCTCTCAGCATGATCACAGCCCCCACCCCCCTGGGCTACAGCCAGCAACCTCAGCTGCCCCCTCTGTCATGGACCTCAGCAGCCGGGCCTCCACCTCGGTGCACCCCAGCATCTCCTCTCAGAACTGCCTGCAGAGCCCCATCAGACCAGGTAAACCTCCTGGAAGGCTGCCCCCCCACAGGGTGGGGAGGGGGGAGATGGAGACTTTCTGGCCATGCCTAGGAATTGGAGAACTAGAAGTCCAACCCTTCCCTTCCCAGGGGCCTCAGCTTGGAGAGAGAGAGACTTGGTACAGGGGAACAATGTCCTGGCTTTGGAGTCAAGAGGATCGATCTGGGTCCAGATCCTCCTCTGCTCAGGTTCAGGGCCTCTAGTTTCCTCATCTGTGAAACAAAGCAGTTGAACTTGACAACCTAGAAGGTCTCTTCCAGCTCTCAATCTCTGAAAACCTACCAATCCTCATAAATCTTTCTTTGTTTTGCTGTGTTTTTAATGCCCAATTTACCTAGATAACAGGTAGAAATTGGTATTGCTCTCAGGGCCTAACAATGTCTTGTACATAGTAGGTGCTTAATAAATGTTTTTTGATTGAATTTCCTTGCCTGATGATTCAGATAGGCTTACTGCACTGCCTCAGTTTTCTTGGTGTCTAGCTCTTCATTTCATAGCTCTGTAGATTTGGCATGAAGAAAATAAACTGGGAAAAGAGAGGAGAATAATTGGGAGTGAGAAACAGCATCCTTCAGTCTTGGTTCTTGATGGTCTGACTGAGAAATTTAAGTGTCAGAAAAGGAGCTTAACCTTTTTACTAGTTAGTTTAGAACCGATCTTCCCCACTCTTCGGTGACTTTTTTTTTTTTTTTGGCTGAGGCAATTGGGGTTAAGTGACTTGCCCAGGGTCACACAGCTAGGGAATGTTTTGTGTCTGAAACCAGATTTGAACTCAGGTCCTCCTGACTTCAGGGCTGGTGCTCTATCCACTGCCCCTAGACCTAGCTGCCTCTCTTCTGATGACTTTTTACCATTTTGTTGAGATGCCTTAGCTTAGATTTTCATCAAAAAAACAGACCCCTGGTTTAATCTCACTTTGTTCCCCCAAAATTGTCTATGGATACAATGTTTGCTTAAAAAAAAAGTTCTATTTTAAGGTGCATTGTGGGTGCTCAGTATTTAAAAGAACTTTATGGCAAATTTTCTCCCCCCCTAAATAGTTAATTGCCACTTGGGTCTTGCCTAGAATTTCATGAGATATACCTGGTGCTTAAAATTCCTTCTGCACATGAAAGACAGAAAGAAAGATATCTGTTTGCATTGCTACAAAGTTTTGCTCAGTGCAAAATAGGGAAAAAGAAAGACACTGTCATACTTGGGTAATTAAGAAGAAAGATGTAGCCAAAGAAGCCATCAGGATCTGTAGTCTGAAGGGAATGTGCCAATGATGGGATGTATGAGAGACCTTTATTACAGTCTTTCTCCTGTGTAGCAATTTCTGGGACACAATGAGAGAGAATGAAAATAGAAGGAAACCATGTGAATAAGAAAACTGTTTTCTTAAAATGGAGGGGGGGGGGGGAATGTCTTTTCAACTCTTCCCTCTCCAAGTTGGGATCCTGACATTGAACCACTTCCCTCCTCTATAACAGAACCTTGGGAAATCCATCCCTTTCTTGGGATGTGTGCTTGGCTGTAGCAAATGGGTCATGCTATTGTTAGGGGTATCTGCTTGTGAGAAGTATGGCCAGAGAAATCAAAAGCCTTGTAAAATTAGAAAAGCAGAAGCAAAAAATCCAAAGGAAAAGCAAATGTCCAAATAGAAATAGACTCCGGTACTGCAGTTGTTCCCCATGTTTTGTTTTGTGTATCTTATTTCCCCAAATACCTTCTTTTCAGAAGGCTTTGCACTAGTCTGGGAGGGATTAGAGTATGTCTTTGATATTTGCAGGTAGGGCAAGTAACTCCTCCCAGAATTAAATCCTAGGGGGTGCATTCTGCAGGATAACTACTTCATGTGGGTATTTCAGTCCCAGTAATGCATGAATAGGCACTGTGCCCCTTTGCCCTTTGACCTAATTGACTTGTAATCTATCAGTCAATTAGTATTTATTGAGCAGTTCTTGTGTTCAAATGTGTAGCTTGCATAGGGAAATGGCTTTATTCTGACTAATGCTTGACAGCCCTAAGACCAAACCCTGCCTCCCCATGCCTATTCTTGTTGAGTAAGAATTGATATACAGTGATTCTTCTCTCCACCCCCCCACCCCCCAGACATGGCGAAAAGAAATGGACATCTTTAGTGTCTACCTTGTAGATTTCATTTGTTTCTCACTGAGCTGGTTCTTTTAGTGACTTTGGGTCATCATCTCCTACCTTCTTGCTGTCCCAGAGTTCCACCCCATAGTATCAGAAATCTTGAATATGAAAGTGCATCCTTTCATCATCCCTGTTGATTTAAAAACAACAATAAAAATCTTAGCCAAACAGGCTTTGAAGGTTTTTTTTTCCTAGAGGCAAATTATGCTTGAAACTCATTTTCTTTTCAACACTGAAATCTTAACAGTAAATTTTAGTTTAAAAAAAAGACTTTACAAACAGTCATTTTCTTCAAATATATTAATTTTAGTTAGAATACTAATTCCCTGCTTAGGCAGTGCTGCTAATTTTAAAGAATATAGTATATTCTATTAATATTCTCAAAATGGCCAGAGAAATGAAGGAAAGTCAGAACCTAGTTCATTGTGGCGGACTTCATGTCTTGGTGGATGTGAGAATTGCACAAGATGGGCATGCGTGAGTGGTTTGCCATATGCATGCTTGGAGGGAAAAGTCTGCTTTGATGAAGCACAGTATTAGAGCTCAAAATAACAGAGAAGGCCAGTCAGTTAATAAACATTTAGTCAGAGCCTTCCGTGTACCAGGCTCTGTGCCAAGAAGACAGAGGAAGATAAAAGACAGTTCCTGTTCTCAAAAAGCTTACAGTCTAGTGCAGAATGCTATTATCAAAGCCAGGAAGAATTGGGCCAAGTCCTATCTGAAATATATCACTGTGCAATCCCAGGCAAGTCACAGACCTTGAGTTGTAGAGAAGGAGCCAGTCCGCATAGGTGGAAGGCATTTCCTCCCTTGAAATTTCTTTCTAACCCATGATGTAAATTTTTAGTGTGAGGATTTATGCCTTAGCAATCATCACTCACTACAAATCAGGGCTTTGTTGATTGTCCAGACATAAGAAAGTGTTGGGAAAATGTTCATTTTCCCCCTGGAGAGCTGGTTGTAAAACACCCTAGGTCCAGTCTGTGTATATTGTGTAGCTTTCAGGAGTGATTAGGTTGTGGAGAAGGTGTGTGATACTAATAAAAATGTACTTATCTGCTGTTAGCATGTTGGTAAAACTAAGATGTCAGGCTGATCTGGAGATAATTAGAGTACAGTTTTACTAAACATTTGTATTCTGCTATTTGCTCAGCATGTATCCTTTAAGCCATGCTAAATAGCACCATGTCACCAATGGTGCCTGGTTGGGAGAAAGGAAATGAAGCTGTAAGCTGACAGCTTATATATGTCTTTTCCAAGACCCAGTCCTTTTTGGAATAGTAAAATGAGCTTCCTGGTGAGGACCATCCCACCCTAATTTGACCCGGATTCCCTATCAGATCAAAACAAGTGGAATCCACTTTCTCAAGTAGATGGAAGGAAGGAAATTTATTTGACTGATTTCCCTGATTTTGGGGGGGAAATTTTGTTCTGCCATTGGAGTTTGTGCTATTTATCTTTGGGGTCTACAAACTATAATTTTTTAAATTAATTTTTCCCTAATTGCCTACATGTAAAAACTTTTTACATTCTTTTAAAAAAAATTTTGAGTTCCAAATTCTTTCCCTTGCTCTCTTTCCCCCTCGTTAAGAAGGCAAGCAATATGATATGGTCTATACAGAACAAGCAGGATAATTTAAGGATTCAACAAAATGATGAACAAAAAGCTGTCTCCATGGGCTGAAAGGCTCCTTCCCCCTGGCTTCCCAGGAGCTCTGCCTCCCAGAGGCTCCCAAGGCAGCCAGCATTGCACCGCATTCGGTGGTTTTGTTAGCAGTCTTGGAGCAGAAGGCCCAGGTTCCCCGTGTTTGGCAGGAGGTGGGGCTTCCTTTGCTGCTTGCATTGAGGAGGGCCTGAAAAATCGTTGGTTTAGGACAGCAGCTCCATGGAGGAGAGGTCTCCACAGTGTACAAAGGCAGGATTATGTCTGTCTCAGACTAGCCAAGCCAGTTCCTAAATTGGTTCCTTGTGGTGTCCTGTGTTTTTGTTTTGTTCTGCTTTAGCGTGGCTGGGACTGTCCTGCCTGCCCTGGTAGGAAAGTCAGGGGACATCCTGCTTGCCTGTCTCTTGAGTTCTGTGGGAATGAACAAAGTTTCATTGTCAGGTCAGAACCCCGTGGCAGCAAGACTATGGGCTCACAGGTAGCCTTGGAGCTGGGAGGGACTCAGAGGCAAATGAAACTAAGGCCCAGGGAGGAGGTGGAACAGCTTTCTCCGGGTCACACATCTAGCAAGTGGAGGATGGGTTTCATTGGAGGAGGGATTAGATTTGGATCTATTCTGCTCCAGGAGGTAGAAGGAGCAAAAAAATGGAGGTTACAAAGAAGCCATTTGAGGCTCAAGAACTTCCCAATGCTTTGGGCTATCCAAAAGTGAATGGATGACTTTGGCCCAATGTTAGACCTTGGAGATCTATAATCTAATAGAAGCAGGAGGACCGTGTCTCAGGTGCACTTGTAGGGGGGATTCCTTCTGTGCATGGGTCCTTTTGAACTCTGTGATTCCAAGAAGCGACTGAGGAGGGGCTAGAACCTAGTTTTACTTGTTTTGTTCCAAGCCTGGGTTTCAAATAGTTAGCCTTCAGTGAAAAACTGAATCACAGATATCTGGTGAACTTCTCGCATGTGATTTGTCAGTTCTTCCCCCTTCTGTAATTTATGCTTTCCAGTATCCCTTTACATGTTGTCTTCTCCTGTTAGAACAAGGGACAGGCCTTATCTTCCCCTGTTAGATTATAAGCATCATGAGGGCAGGGCCTTCCTGCTCGATTATATTTTTATCCTCAGTGCAGGAAACTTTTTACTTTTTCCCTCCCTTTCCAGCACCCTTACATATTCCCTTCCCTTGTTAAAATATAAGCTCCTTGAGGGCCAGAGCCAGCTTGATTTTTTTATATTGGTGTCCCCGGTGCTTAGCACAAATGCTTGACATTAGTAAATTCTTTTAAAAATGTCTTGTCTGGGCAGAATTCTGAGGAGCGCAGAAAGTAGGAGTAAAGGAAGGAAGAGAAGGACTGAATGATACAGGAGAAACTCATTGCGCTTTTAGTAAGGAACTGAAATGTTGCCGGTCTTCTCTGGCCACAGTTTGGGCCGATGGCAGTGGGAGGTGCGTGTAGTGGAAGATGTCCAGTGGTAGCTTAGGGACCATGCATGAGGCTGCCCCAAGGTCAAGGGACTGGCTTGCTTTTAACCAGACAGCTGGGAACGGCCTCAGGGTCAGCCTTCCCTCAGGGTCTTCAGGCTAAAGGTTTTCCCAGGGACAGAATGGGCAGGCGGCAGCAGTGAGGGATGATCGCAGGGGAGCTGAGGGCACATTTCCCTCCAGGATTTGGGAAAGCATCTCTAATCCGTCTGGATCAAGGAGCTTTCAAAGGGATCTAGCTGGCTTTGTTTCCATTGGGCTGTTGGGATGCCAGGTGAGCTCCCTCCATTCTGGATTCAGAGTGATTGGGTTTTCCCCTGTGGAAGCCCTGCACCCTGCTCTTCCTCATCTTATCTGGATTTTATTTCAGTAAATACTTGTTAGAGGTGTGATAGTCCCAAAGAATTTTAATCTCACCAAACCTCAGTTTTCTTGTCTGGAAAGTTAGGGTGACAGTTCTGGTGGGACAGCCTCCCTGAGTGGTTAGAATTAAGTGATTTATATGTATATAAAGTGCTTTGCAAACTAAACTACTGTATGATTGTGCATTAACCATCAGTCAAGCCTGTGTTAAGGGTGCCTGTTACACACAAGACACTATGCCAGGCATGGAGGAATCACACTTAAAATTGAGATACTCCCCGACTTGAGAGAGCTTACTGGGGCAGACATAGCATGCTCATATATAAGTAACTACAGGATAGATATGCAAAAGAACTACAGAATATATTTACTAAAGAAACATTTAGATTGGTTTTGGGGGAGTTGGGGAGGTTGGGAGGAAATCAGGAAGGTCTTGAAATATTTGTCACTTAAGCTGCCCCTTGAATGGATGGACTTCTTTGAGGTTCCAAGAAAATGAGATAAAAAGGGAGAGTATTCCAAGCATGAGAGGCAGCCTGGACAGAGGCCAGAAGGCAAGGGATGGAATGTCATATGTAGAGGTGGGCCGTGGGCCAATTTGGCTGGAGTGTGGAATTCAATTAACATTTATTAAGCACCTACCATGTGCCAGGTACTGTACTAAGTGCTGGGGATACAAATGTATGAGGGGAAGTAAGGTATAAATCATTCTGGAAA
This sequence comes from Myrmecobius fasciatus, assembly GCA_023553655.1. NCBI lineage: Eukaryota > Metazoa > Chordata > Mammalia > Dasyuromorphia > Myrmecobiidae > Myrmecobius > Myrmecobius fasciatus. Next base: position 9,593 of record JAJPUD010000730.1, on the reverse strand, counting down.
GATCAGCGGGAACCAGGTCATGGAGGACTTTATATTTCAAAAAAAGGAAGCATGTATTTTGTCTTAAAGGCAGTAGGGAGCCGCAGATAATTCTAAGGGCAGGGGTGAGACTGTGATGGGTGCCTTGGAAAGGGAAGGGCCTGGAGGCAGGGGGCTGGTCAGGAGGCCGGGGCTATAATCCTGCGGTGAAGGCCTGGACTGGGGGGATTATGATGGGGATTATTTAGGAAGCACCTTCCGGGCGCAAGAAGCAGTGCTTGGCGTTGTGAGGATGGAGCGGCCCCTGCAGTCCCTGGACTCCTTTCTGAGACCCGATCCCCAGGGATGCCATCAACAAACGTTTATTCGGTGTCTGAACCAGGAAGGAGGAGAATGGCCGCCTCCCTGTCTTTCCCCAGCCCCCAGGAGCTGCCCCACAGGACTCTTCCTCCCAGTCCACCTCCCACGATGGAGTACACACTTTGAATCGTGTCCCCACCTGCCCTGCCCTCCCCTCACACTCCCCAGGGCAGCGTCTGGCCACCTCCCTATTGCCCATCCACTCCTGCTCCTTGCAGCCATGAGCCCTGCCAGCACACCCACGCTCACGTGAGCCCTGGCAGCAGAGGCTGCCTGAAGGTCCATGTGCCATCGGCACGTGGCCATGCCCTCTGGAGTCTGAGACACTCTGGGTGATGATCTCTTTCTCTTTCTCTCTCTCTCTCTCTCTCTCTCTCTCTCTCTCTCTCTCTCTCTCTCTCTCTCTGTCTCTTTCTCCCTCTTTCCTTCTCTTCCTCTTTCCCTCTCCCCCCTCTCCCTTTCTCTGTGTTTCTGCCTCTCTCACCTTCCTACTCCTTTTCCCTCTTTGCCCCTCCCCCTTCTCTTTCTTTCCTCTCCCCCTTCTCCCTTTCTCTTTCTCTGTGTCTCTGGCTCTCTCACTTTTCTTTTCCTTTTCCTTTTTTGCCCCTCCCTCTTTTCCCTCTCCCCTTCCTCCATTTCTCTCTGTCTCTCTCCCTCTCCTTCCTTCTCTCTTTCTCTTTCTCTATCTCTTTTCTCTCTCACTTTCCTTCTCCTTTTCCCTCTTTGCCCCTCCCCCTTCTCCTCCCTCCCTCAGTCCTCTTCTTCCCTCTCTCTCCTGATTGGGAAGATTCTGCCCCTGAAAGAACAGAGTCAGACTGATCGGGGGAAAAACCAAGCTAGGTGGGGACATCTCTCCCTTGCACAGCCACTGCAAGGCCCATCTTCCTTCCTCTCTCTTCTCTCTTGCTGACACGGGCGTGAGTGGATTAGTATTATTGAGATGTCCAAGATTTTTTTTGTCATTCCATTCCAAAAGCCAGGATAGTGTTTTCTCTGCAATCTCACGCATGTCAGATGAGAAAAATATGAAGAGGCAGGCGGATGATAGAAAGATATACAGCCAGCCAGAAACGGGAGAGAGTGAAGGGAAAGCTCAGGGGCATTTGGTACAGCTTAATGTGGGAAGGCAGACAGACACTTCTAAATTAGGGTTCTTGGCTACCTTTCCTCTGAACTTTGACGAATTGTGTTGATCATAGTTTATTTCTCTGTAAATTGGGGGTAATAACACAAGCGCTTTTTCCTTAATGGGATCATTGTGAAGGAGACACTTTGAAAATCATCGAACTTATTATTTCTCTGTGATCATTTTTGATGTCAGGAGTGTTAAAACAAGGCTAGTTAGGCCCAATCAGTAGCACTTGTAGATGCCTTAAGATTTGAAAAGCACTTTAGAGAGGTTATCTCTTCTGATCCTTACAACAGCCTGGAAGGGAGGGGCCATTATTAATCCCTTTTTACAGATGGGTAAATTGAGGCCCATGAAGGTAAGTGACACAGGATCACGAAGAGTACATATTTAAGGCAGGGTTTGAATTTGGATTGTCCTAGCTGTCAAGTCCAACACTGTCCACTGCTCCACCTGGCTGTCCTTGGGAAGACCAGAGAATCCTAGGATTGTAGAATTTATAGCCGTGGAAGAACTTCCTTTGCAGCTGTATCCAGGAAAATGGTCACCTGGGAGAGAAATAGTGTGAGGATGTAGGGCAGAGAAGATGGTCTGACTTCATGCTCTAGCTGTGTCCCTGGGTATGGGGCAGAGGTGGAGCAGGGAAAGCTAAAGTCCTTCCAGGAGGGCTGCACCATGGCAGGAATCAGTAAAAAGGCCATTTCCTCTCTTAAGAACCCCTCTATGGGACAAAGCTCCATTTGTCCAGTGCTAGCTATAGCTTTGTCTCTTCTAGCCGTTTTTTTTTTTTAGATTTTATTTTATTTGCAAAACACATGTATGGGTAATTCTTCAACATTAACCTTTACAAAGCTTTCTGTTACAGATTTTTCCCCCAACTCCCCACCCCTCCCCTAGATGGCAGGATATCCACTACATGTTAATTATGTTAAAATACTTGCTAGCCATTTTATTTTAGAGATGGGGAGATCTGAGGCCCAGAGACAGAAGTAGTTTGCTAATTTAGGTGATGCTGGGTCTGGAGTCAGTGAGGCCTGAGCCCAAATGTAGCCTCAGACACTTAATAGCTGTGTGGCTGTGGGCAATTCAGTTATTCTGTCTGCCTCAGTTTTTTAAAGTGTAAAATTGGGGTAATAATAGCTCATTATGAAGAAAGCACTTTGTTTCTTCTTTACAAAGCACCTACCTTCCAAGATTGTCTCAAGGATCAAATAGCATATTAAACATTATATTTGTAAAGCACTTATTTGATTTGTAAAACTTCTTCCCTTCCTTCCTCCCTTCCTTCCTTCCCCCTCTCCCTATTTTTTCCTCCTTCCCTCTCACTCTTTCCTTCCCTTCTTTCCTTCCTTTCCTTCTTCCTTCCCTCCTTCATTCCCTCCCTCCCTCTTTCCTTCATTCTCTTCTTCCTTCCTTCCTTTCTACCTTCCTCCCTCCTTTTTCTCTCCCTCCCTTCCTTCCCTTCTTCTTTCCCTCCTTTCCTTCCTTCCCTTCCTCCTTCCCTTCTTCCCTCCTTCCTTCCTTTCTTTCTTCCTTCCTTCTTCCCTCCCTCTCTCCACTCTACAGAGCTAGAATTTGAACTCAGGTGTTCTGATCTCAAATCAGTGCTCTTTCACCTGTAGTACCAGTTCCTCTGAAGGGAAAAGAAGTATGCTATAGAGTTTGTGTTTATTTCTGTAATGGGAGAAATTTCTTCCACTTGACATTTCGCCCTTTGTTACTTGGGGTGTTTCCAGAGGGCCCAGACATTAGCCCATTAACCCAGCCTTTGTTTCCTAACTTGGCTCAGTGTTTCCCTTGAGAACGTGGGACCTCTTGGCCTACAATGTACTGGACCTGTCAAAATCACTTGTGTTGGAAGGCAGTTTCTTTAGATTTCATTTACCCTGGGGAGCCCTGCTTTCAGCCCTAATGTTTTGAAGTTGTTTTTGGTTGAATCCCAAACAGCAAAATAAGTTCTTTGGGGAGATAGTATCTCCTCTGAGCTAGGTTCCATTGCCGCAGCCACAGGGGCAGCAGGAGTACAGGTGTAGCCATTGAATCTTTTTATTTTATCCTTTTTATTTTTCTTCTGACCCATATTCTGGTCCATGATACTCCTGACTCTTCAAAGCCTCCAAATCCTGGTGTGCTCCTGGGTTAGGTAATGATAACTCCCTTCACCTGCTTTTCCACAAAAGTTTATAACAGGAGCTCTTGACCTCTTTTGTGTCATGGATCCCCTTGCTGGTCTGGTGGAATCTGTGAACCCATAGTTTTGAGGGTTTTTTTGATTCTTAGTATTTTTAAGTGTATAAAATAAAATATAGAACATTACAAAGAAAACTATTATATTGAAATAAAGATGTAATTTTTTTCTCCCATCCAAAACCATGGACCCCTTAAAGATCCATGAAGTCCAAGGTAAAACTCCCTGGTTTATAAAAATATTAATGTCATTTCAACCAGAAGGAACTTGTTTATTTTTTTAATTAAATTTTTTTCAATTGCCATACATTTTTTCTCTCCCCTTTTTCTCCCTTTTCCTTCCTCCCTATACTTGGAAAAAAAAAAAGAAAGAAACAAAACCCTTTTAATAAATATGTATAGAGAAGCAAAAAAAATCTTTATATTATTCATGTTCAAAGGTGTGTCGCATTCTGTATAACAAAACCCTTGTAGTAAATATGTATAGGGAAGCAAAAAAAAATCTTATATTATTCATGTTCAAAAGTATATCCCAGTCTGTCACCTCTCTGATTAAAGAGGGGCAGCATGCTTCATCATTGGTCCTATGTTGATTTGAACTTTTAAGTTTTTAACAATTGTTTGTTTTTGCAGTGTTATTACTATGGAGTATAAATTTTTCTCTTGGTTTCACTCACTTCAATCTCTATCAGTTCATACAAGTTTTCCCTTGTTTCTCTGAAAACATCTATTTCATCATTTCTTATGACACAATAGTCTTCATATTCATAACACCATAATTTGTCTATTCTCCAATTGGTGATTGCCCTCCTAGTTTCCAATTTTTTGACACCATAAAAACTGTTTGCTCATGTGTAACCTTTTCTTCTTTAATATTTTTGAGTTCTAAGTCTAGTAATAATATATGTGTTGGGATATGTGATATAATACAAAGGATATGTATAGTTTATCATTAACAGCTTTAGCAACAATGCATCAATTTGCTTTTCCTATAGCCCCACCCACCAACATTTGTCATTTTCCCTTTTTTTGGTTGTTTGCCAGTCTGATGGGTATGAGGTAGAATATAAATAATTTGCATTATTTATAGTAGATAGCATTATCTAATTATTGGTTATTGGAGATTTTTTTTCATATCACTGTTTTTGAAAGGTTGACTATCTTCCCATGAGAATTGCCTGTTCATATCCTTTGACCATTTATCAATTGGGCATTGGTTCTTAGTCTTATACATTTGAATCATTTCATTGTATATCTTGAAAATGAGACATCAGGGGCAGGTAGGTGTTACAGTGGATAGCGCACCAGCCCTGAAGTCAGGAGGACCAGGTTCAAATCTGGTCTCAGACACTTAACATTCCCTAGCTGTGTGACCCTGGGCAAGTCACTTAACCCCAATTGCCTCAGCAAAAAAAAAAAAAAAGAAAGAAAGAAAATGAGACATCAGAGAAACTTGTTGAAAAAATTTTTTTCCTCAATTAACTGTATTTTAACAGAACTCTTTTACTGATTAGTTGGTTTTTCAAAGTCCTTCATAACTTACAGTCCTTCTACCTTTCTAATCTTCTTACACCATTTTCCTTGACACAGACACTATAATTAATGACACTGCTCTCCTGATTATTTCATAAACACTACACTTAATCTCTATGCTCCAGGCATTTTCTCTGACTCTCTCCCCTGTTGATCACTTGCCCATGGTCACACAGCTAGTAAATGTTTGAGGCCATATTTGAACTCAGGTCCTCCTGTCCCAGCACTTCACCTACTGTACCACCTAGCTGCCCCTCTTGGCACATAGTAGGTGCTTCATGTTTATTGATTGATTAACACAAAGCCCCAGTCCTGATAAATTATGAAATGAAAATATTAATTATTTCCTATTTTTTAACAGTGGCTCATCAACTAATAAGAATAAAGCTATTGTCTTTTCATAATCTAATAATAATTATAAGTAACAAGCTAGAAATTATAAAGGTGGTATGGCGACCATCAAAGTAAGACCTAAAAAGTCAAAGAAATGAAAAAGGTTGGAAAAGTGTGACTTCCCCATGAATGATTCCACCCTTTTGTATCCAAACAGGTTTATGTATATAATCAGTTCAAGATTATAATTGTCTCATGCTGCCCTTTAAAACTCAGTAAAATAGACAAAAATGCAATCCATATATATCATCCTCATCATTATTAATGGTTTATTAAATAGTTTCCATATCCTGGATGAAGAGGATAGGGATAGGGGGGCAAATAGATTGCAGTCATACCCACCTTACCCTCAAGGAGTTTATAATTTGGGATTATCTTGGAATAGATATAAAAGGCAAATGTCTATTAAACCCTAATGTGCTGGTGATACGGAAACAAAAATGAGTTCGAATCCTCAGAGAAGTCAAAGGCAAGGGCCTTTGGGGAGGGAGAGAACATTGCCAGCCTGAGAGGATCATGGAGGCTTCCTCAAGGCAGTGCCGTGTTGGTTGAGAACCTTGAAGGCCGAGAGGAAGGAGTGCACTCCAGGAATGGGAGCTGCCAGACTCAGGAAGCAGGTAATGGGCTGGTTTGGCAGGAATATCGCATGCATAAAGGGGAAGAAGGATAGGAACTTTTAGGGAAAAGCAAGTGAGAGCCAGATTCTGAGGACTGGATCTGAAGCATTTGTGTTTTCTCAAAAAGGAATCAAGGACTCTGGGACACTTTTGAACAGGGTGTGGAAGACAGGGCAGGGCTGGGATGGAGAGGGCACTCCAGTGGTCCATCTAAGAGGTTCTGAAGGTCTGGAGTAGGGGATGGTAGGCTTGTAAGAGCTGGGTAGAATCCTGAGGGCAAATGTAGGAGATGCTGTGGATACTGGGGAGTGAGGGAAGGGGCCACTAGGAGGACGATGCTATTTTCGATAGAAATAAGGAAATTTGGAGCAGAAGTGGGTCCTGTTCTGAATCTGTTGGCTTTTACAGCCTCAGGGACAACTAGGTAAGAGCTGTCCAGCAGCCAGTTAGTGAAAGGGGAGCCAGAGTTCAAAAGAAAGATTAGGCTGCAGATACAGTTCTGGGATCTATGTAGAAACGATCATTGAAGTCTTGGGAATAGGAGTAATGAATAAAAATGAATGGGGAAAAGGGAGATTTCCAGGGATTAAGGTAGTCTGGGAATTCTCTATAGGAGTTTGGCTTTGAGCACTGAATGGGGGATAGGATATAGACAAATTAAGTCAGAAACATCTCATTTGTGCCTGCTGGCATTGGAGATGCAGAAAAGGCAAAAGGCCCCACGTTCTCCAGAGCAGGCCTTTGTTTCATGGAATGCCCAAGTCTGATGGGAAAACAACTATACATGCACTATATGTGTGTGTGCATAGAATATATAAACACTAATATATAAACACTAATATATAAACATTTTAAGTTAATTTGGAGATGATCTACAGAGAATATACTAGGGATTGGGAAAGAAAGTGGGATTTTAGCTGAGATGTGAAGGAAGCTAAGGAAGCAAGACTTATTCTTAATCTGGACTCTTTGCACAGATTTCAGAGAGTCCATGAATTTGGATGAAAAGACCATGACATCTGTATTTCCCCTACCCTAATTTTAATTTAGCATTTCCTTTAATTATTTAAAAAACATTATTCTGAGCAGGAGTCCATAGATTTCACCTGACTGCCAAACCTCCCTTAGGCTAAATAAAGTATTTGTATTTTATCTGAGCAAGAGGTCTAACTTGTAGACATCTCTACCTGAGTTCAAGGTTGGGCCTTGAAATACCTTTGACTCCTTGGCATTTTGTTGTTTTTGGCAATCAAGAACTTCCTAATTATTGGCATTTTTAAATAAATATTCTCCTTGGGCATCAGACAGCCTTATAAAACATAATGTTCTAATGACTTAAATGTAAGCAATTAAAAAACACAGAGAGTAACTTTGACATAAGTTGCCTGTATTTGTGATTGTCAAATGAAACACTTTGGCAAAGAACAGTTTGAGGGATTTCTTAATTTCAAATGTTCTTTCCCAGTCTGTGGAATTTTTAAAGTCTAAAACCTTGAGATTGGCCTGTCCCAGGAGAATCAAAGAACTTGAAAAATGCAATTCATTAATATTCATCACTTTGAAATTTAAAAAAAAAATTGTCTTATGAAAGCTTACTGGATCTTGCCAGTTGAGTTGATTTTTATGGTTCTTTTTGAAAGAGTTTCCTACTTCAGGGTTATGTGACATTATTGATCATGTGATATTATTAGCAGCAGGAATGAATGGATGCTTTAATAAAAATCTCTGGCTTTGTCTCAGGCTAGGTACCTGATATCTCTCATAAGAGAAAAAAGAATCATTATTCCAGCATTATGTACTGTATTCCTGACCCTGAATTTTTTTATATGTGTGTGTATTTGCTTTTGGACTATATTGTGGTACCAAGCCAAGATTACAGACAGACTGGCATAGCTGCCATAACCTGAAGCCATTCACTTAAATACAAAATAGAAACGATCACGATGCACTAATTTAACTTCCAGCAACATATTACAGATGATTGAAGAGCTCTCTGGGAGAATTTAACCTTTCTATATCTACTAAGAAAAATCAATCAATTGTTGAACATTTATAACTACCTTCTATATGCCAGGTGCTGTGCTTAGTGCTGGGGATAACTTAGGGGGGGTTAAAAGATTTAATAAACAATTCAGATGCTGATCATATGAATTAGCCGTGGAAGAGGATTTAGAGATTGTAGATTTAGGGCTGGAAGAGATCCCACCCTTTCATTTTAAAGATAAGGAAATTACATTGCCTTGCAGCTTCTAAATTCTTTTGTAGATAAGGAAATCATATCCTTAGTCATTTATCAGCTATGTGACACTGGGTAAATTATTTTACTGCTTTCTGCCTCAGTTTCCTCATCTGTAAAATGGGGATTATAATAAAATAATATTTATGAAATGCTATCTATCATTAACTATTATAATCTATATTTTATAGCACTTTTAAGTTTATAAATGTTTAACCTCATTATCATATTGTATTCTCTCAGCATCTCTATGAAGCAAGTCCTTTAAATATTATTGTCACTGCTTCTTTCCAGATGCAGAACTGACATTGAGTAAAAAAGACATGTCTTTATAAGTGTCAGGGGTAGGATTAGAACCCATTATTCTTCTGAGAACTCCTAAATCCCCCAGAAGTCCTGCATTCTGTCTAAACCATATTGCCTTTGAAGTAAGAGAAATTGACCAAGATCTCATGAGTAATAATTAATAGTTTGAATTGGAAGCCAGGTCTGATGACTCTAAATTTATGCTCTTTTCACAACACTGGCCTAATAATGTGCAAAGAATTCTTTAAAAACAAACATGAAAACCTTTTTTTTTTCTTGACTGATCTCATTATCTCCTTGCTCCTCTACAGCTAGTGTGAATTTGTTCCCCCCAAAATCACATTGAAGCATCTGGTCCACATTCCTCAAAATTTTTTTAAAGTTACATTTAAGAGCACTTATCCATTGGTGGGAGCATGGAGACATTGGAACTTGGGGGTCCTGCAAGTCAGGCATTCCCTGCTTTGCTTCCCCCCTCCCTCTCCTCATTTACCTAGAAAAGAATCTGCTCCTAAAGAACTCATGTGTGTGTGTGTGAGTGTGTGCACGTGTGCCCGCGTGTGCTTGTGTGTCACAGTCAGATGCCTGGAGAGCTGCATCAGTAAATTGTCTGTGACAGAATGTTCTCTTAGAAAGTGCAGTCACATAAATGGATTGTCGGAAATAAATGGTTTGGCAATGATTTCTCTGAGTGTGGGGAATGGCAGTGATCCCTTTTCTGATAAGCTCTGGAGAACAGGCTCCTCTGATCTCTTGGCTGTTGGGCTTGGGCAGGGCCAGTGGGTCAGAGATGGAAGGAGTGTCTCCTCATTGCTCTGGTTTGTGCTTCTGAGTTTGGTGTGAATGGCCAAGC